>JABCRI010000180.1:0-76097 GCA_015143295.1 Tetracentron sinense | reverse complement strand
GCAGTTTCTCCGTTGCAACCTGATGAAACCCGCTTTTTGAAGATCTCCCAAGAAAAATCCAAGGGCAATGCGTGGAGTAGGTTGCCAAAAGAAGGATTCGTTGATTGTTGCCTTTTGACAGGAGAAATGTTTCTGCTCAGAACCTTACATTGAGCTTTTCCAAGAGGTATTGAAGATTCTTTTAAAAATCATTCTAGGACTCCTTTATCTTTCATGGCATGATACTGAGGAGAGCGCAGTAAGTTTCTTTGAAGTCTTCATGTTTTGCCCTTTTACCAAGGTCATTTGATCGGTTTTTATAACAAAGCGTTGACTTCGGTAACTCCAACATTTGCTTCTTTTCTGCCTTGAATCGTACAATCCTGATCGTTGGTCTGCGGCAGTTTTGGGCTTGACATGGCGTTCCGGATGGTTCCAGCTGAATCCTTTACTCTAAAGAGAACCAGAAGGCTTCATTCTGGAGAGTTGGTCCTTAAACTCTTAAGGCCATCTTGTTGCCCGCTGGTTTTTACTTTGGCTGGTGTAGCATTAGGACTAGTGCAGATTAACGCAGATCACCACTCTTTCCTGGAAAGCTTGGCATTGCCGTGCACCGTTCAAAACCTTTGTCCAGGGGCCGCCAACTGCTCATAAACTATATTCTGGCTATGACAAAGAGAAATGTCCTGAAAGATCCCCCTGGTGCAGGCAAGACAAGGAAAGCGCATCTTCTCCTTCCAAAAAAATCTAAATCAAAAAACCCTCTGTTGAGGTTCTTCAAATCCGAGAGGAAAACATTACTCCTCACCTGTAATTATTACTGCTTCCAAAAGGCGGGCTACTCCAGAGCGCCTAGAATCAAAAAAAATGCATAACAAAGAAGGCACCCATCCTTCTAAGAAAGGAAAGAGCCATCAGTAAGCAAAAATTTATAATTAAAGCATTTTCCTTATTCATAGACCTTTTCACTTTTCTCATTTGCCTAATTTTTTGTTTATATTAATTTTTTTTATCTACACAGGATCGCTTCTTCTGATAGCGCGACACGAGTCCTTGATTGTGCCGTAATCCAGAATCTTCAGACTCAACATATTTAGGAGAACTGAGGCTTCTGTCACCAGGAGAAAGCACGCACCCGCTTTCCGGATGTTGCGTGCAGGGAGTTCTGGAACTCCAACTACTCCAGTGGACTCAGCATCCCTGAAGATAATTTATGCCGATATTCATTCCCCTCCATCGTCGTAAGCGCAAGAGACAAGTGAGAGATTTGGCCAATGGTTTGGCCTAGAGTGACCCAGTTCCTCTCCCCGCTTTTCCCCAAAAGAAAGATCATCTCTAAAGTTTCTGGTTTTTCGAAGACTCAAATCCTGCCAGAACCATGACATAGCCAAGGCTTTAACATCTCTGAGAGAATGAGATCGCACGCTATCAAGGCAAAGTCTCTTCTTCTGCAAAGGACAAGCGACTCTTCATCACCTCTTATGATTGACGCTGTTGAAGGATTCTGAGGGCGTAGGTGTATAGGCAGTTAAAAGGCTTATCATATTTCATACTCTATGCTTATTATTTACAATCTTATAGTGTTCTAACAGTAGTATTATTTTGAAGGCCCTTCTGAAAGCGTTCAGGCTGAAATACAAGAAAACATGCTCCTGCAACAGTTGAGGTCTTTTTCTGTGATCTTCCCAGCGACAAAAAAGCTGTTGATCCTGAAAAAAATGCCAATATTTTTGATGAACTCATTCTGGAGTTTGAAACCATCAGAACACTTATAGGATTTGGATACCCTCCTTTCAGCCCGTGAATTAGCTTTCTTCTCTTCTGTGGTGCCAAACTCTGAGCAACCAGCCTTTGCCGATCTCCTGCAGCATAGCGGAGACTTCTACTCCTCTTGACAACGCTTCTTCTGTTGACAAAAGCGCTCACAAAACCCCGATATCTTCAACTGAGAATATCAATGTTCAATGATTGCTTCTCACGAAGCGTTATTATCGCTCTTCAGAACAGATTGTTGAGACGGAGACTTTAATGCTGAAACGAAGTCGCTCCATAGATTCCTGAAGATACTTCAGTCATTGGTTCCAGTATGGAGACCGCTTCCATCAGAATTGTGCCGCTTTTGTAGGTATTTTGTGAGGGAAGATGCTGTTACTCCTCTCTACTTCAACTGCGCTGACACCCACTGATTCTTTGGATGAGATTTTAAGGCGTTATCCTGTATCTGAAAGCTCTCTACCTATATGGTCAGAATAGCAAAGCGTTATAAGGACATAACTTCCTCTTGTTCTTTGAAGAACCCCATCATCAGGGTGGGCTGTATAGAAACAGTGTGTTCTATTATTCGGAACATCAGAGATATCAAGCCTCATCTTACGCCTTTGAGGATGAAGACTTTCGAGAATTGGGGGCAGGAGCTGAAGGAGTTAGAGGATATTAATGTTAATGTAAAATGGTTAACAGATTTCTGAGTAGTTATATCTGTTACATTTTTTCAAGCCAAGAGCTTCGCCAGGCTGAATAGTTCCTACAAAAATAAAGTAGTCAAAGCGGAAGAATTCAAGAAAGCGATATCAAACGATCAAGATAATATTCATATTATTCGTCAGGAGATTGCCCGCCATCAGGCCTACTGGGAGGACAAAGAAAAAGGAATAAAAGCTGCTCAAGATAGTCTGTCAGTTCTACAGAAGAAATTAAAGCAGATCATGAAGAATATATTCGTCTAAAGGCTTCTGCTGAAAGACTTGTATATCTAAATGAGAAAGGCTTTACTGCTGACATTTTGTAAAAGCTTTTTCTTTACTCTTTTGTAACCTCTTGTCAAATTTTTATATGAATACAAAAGGAAAATTTTGTTACCTTTCTCATTAAGCATAGTATTTTTTTAACCAGTTTACATTGATAGGATCATGTAATACTTCACCAGATGGTGTAGACAAAGACAATAACCGCTGTCAAAACTTTGTCTTATCAAAAATGGCCCTTCCCAATTAGGAAGTAAACTTTGCCCACTTTTGTACCATTCCTGATATGAATAGCTGTTCGAAGGACCAGGTCACCTTCTTTTAAAATTCTATGTCGTACTTGCCTTGTCATACGCTTTAGCAACTCTTTTTGATACGCTTTTGTCTTTATAGCGATAGCTCATCACGCTTTTCATCCATAACTTCTAGCTGAGCTAATCTAGCAGCTTGGAGGCATGGCCTCCTCTCCATCAAATACTTCAATTCTTGTAGATGGTATCTTAACTTCCAGAGGTACAACGGCTTCTGTCCCATATACTAAGAGAAAGGGGTAACACCTGTTGCAGTCCTTGCTGAAGTTCTGTAAGCCCAGAGCGCTGTTGGAAGTCTTTCACACCACTTTTTATGAGCTCCTTCTATCATTTTTCCAATTATCTTCAGGATAGTCTTGTTAGTAGCCTCTGCTTGCCCATTCCCTTTAGGATAATAGGGGGTTGACTTTTTGTGTTTGATATCATATTTCTCCAATAATTCTCTCACATTAGAATTTATGAAAGGCGTTCCATTATCAGTGATGACCTCCTTTGGTATCCCAAAGCGGCAGACGATATTTTCTTTGATAAACTTAGCCACCATGATACCTGTAGCCTTTCTTAATGGTATAGCCTCTACCCACTTGGTGAAATATTCAGTAGCCACAAGTATCCAAACATATCCTTCAGCAGGAGGATTAACAGGTCCAATTAAATCTAGCCCCCAAGTATGAAAGGGCCAGGGCGTAGAGACATACCGTAGAGATTGTGCAGGTGCATGAATGACATTCCCTCTTATCTGACACTGATGACAGCTTTGAACATATAGGTGTGAATCTGCCTCCATGGTAGGCCAATAATATCCCAATCCCAAAATGTGTTGAAACAGCTTTCTTTTTCCTTGGTGAACGCCACAATCTCCACTATGAGCTTCATGCAATGCTATTTCGATCTCTTTTCCAGACAAGCACTTGAGAGCAATACCGTTATATCCTTTTCTGAATAATTCTCCTTTGTCAAAATAGAATTTGGCAATTTTCTTCTTAAACTTGAAGGATTCCTTTTGATCGGTAGGCATTATTCCATCTGTGAAGTAGTCGTTGTACGGTTTCTTCCAATCTTCCCAAGAATTTGTAAAATGACATTCTTCTTTATCTGGCAATATTTGACAATCAGAACATTCCTTTTGTAACATAGCAGCATCTTTCTCCATTGTTGGCCAGTATATTCCAAAACGCTGTAACCTCCTATACAGACTAACAGAAGGATTATACCCACATATTCTTGTGTGGATTTGCATCATTTGTTTCTTAGCTTCTTTTACTCCAACACATCTCATCAAAACCCCTTCAGGTCCCTTGAAATACAGATCTCCATTTATCTGTAAGAAATTTTTTAAGACTTTCAGTGTTGTAGTAGGGACTATTGTTGAATCATGAAGGTAGAAGACATCCTTCAAAATTGGTTCTCTCCAATCTGCTTCTTCTGATTCTGTGTCGCATAATTCTTCCATCAGCGGTGTAGCTATTATACGCCTTTCAATTACCACCTGAGAAGATTCTCCTTCAAATATTAATTTTGATGCCAAAGTAGCAAGTGCATCAGCATGGCGGTTTCTTGTACGCTCTTGATATTTGAATTCTATTTTATCAAAATTAGTCATTATTCTTTGAACCGCTGTTCTGTAGGGAGCCAAACCAATATCTTTTACATTGAATGACCCTTCCATTTGACTAATTACCAAATTGGAATCTCCTATTACATTTATTCTTTTGGCTTTTAACTCTTTAGCAATTGACAAACCTATGAGGAGAGCTTCATATTCTGCTATATTGTTAGAGCAAGGAAAATCCAATTTGAAAGAAAAAGACATTACCTCACCCCCAGGAGCTTTTAACACAATACCTGCCCCAGCTGAATCTGCAGTTTTAGATCCATCAAAATACATGAACCATTCCTCTTCTGCTTCAATAGTCATTGCTTCAGGGAATTCTCCGGGTAGTTCTTCTCTTAATATCAAATCATCATTTCCTGGGAAATTTGCCAATAGATCTGCTACTGCTTGTCCTTTGATGGCACGAGGGCAAAGGCATGTAATATCAAACTCTGATAATGAAAGAAGCCATTTAGCTGCTCGTCCTGAAAGAACTGGTTTTGACATGAGATATTTGATTGGATCAGATTTTGTCATCAGAAAAATCTTATGAGATAGTAAATAATGACGAAATTTTTGTAGGGCATAAATCAGAGACAAACAACTCCTTTCAATCCGAGGATATCTCAATTCTGCATCTCTGAGAATTCTGCTGAGATAGTAAATTGGCCGTTCACAACCAGACAAATCTTCTTGTGCTAGAAGAGCTCCAATAGCGGTTTCTGTTGAAGCCAGATACAGGACCAAAGGCTTCTTGGGGATTGGTGCCATCATAGTTGTTGTTGCACTCATCATTTGTTGAAGTTGTTTGAAAGCTTTTTCATGCACTGATTCCCATTTGAATACACAGTTCTTCCGTAGGAGTGGCATAAGAGGTACTGTGACAGCTGCTAGTCCTGGTATGAATCTTCTTATATAGGATACCTTCCCTAAGAAACTTTTCAACTCTTTGACTGTGCTTGGGGCTGTCATGGATGCAATTGCTTGAGCTTTTGTAGGATCAACATCTATACCTTGTCTATTCACAATGAACCCCAGGAATTTGCCTGCAGACACTTTGAAAGCGCATTTTAACGGATTCATTTTTAACTGATAATGGCGGCATCGTTGAAAAACTCTTCTTAGATCCTCAACATGACTGCAACGCTTTCGCGATTTAATAACAATATCATCCACATAATCTTCCACTGTATTATGGAACATATCATGAAAAATGGCTGTCATAGCTCTTTGGTAAGTAGCCCCGACATTTCTCAACCCAAATGGCATAACTGTATAATAAAAATTTCCAATTGGTGTCCGAAAGGCGGTTTTTTCTACATCTTCTGCTGCCATCTTAATCTGATTGTAACCACTGTAACCGTCCATGAATGAAAAAGCATCATGATCTGCTGTTGCATCAACTAATAGGTCCATATTGGGTAAAGGAAATTCATCTTTTGGGCATGCCTTGTTTAAATCCCGGAAATCAACACAGCAACGGATTTGCCCATTCTTCTTTTTGACTGGTACAATATTGGCTAACCAAGTTGGATGTTGAATTGGCTTGATAAAACCTGCTTTTAAAAGCTTTTCAACTTCTATTTTGATTTAATCTTCAATATCTGGTCTGAATTTTCTTAGCATTTGCTTCATTGGTACATATCCTGGCTCAATATTCAATTTATGTGTGACTAATGTAGGATCCAACCTTGGCATTTCTTCATAATTCCATGCAAAAATATCTCGGTACTCTTTGAGCAAATGTACTAATTCTTCTTTTTCTCTCGGGGCCAACTTGGAACTGATGAGTACCGGACGCTTTTCTGATAGATTTTCTGCAATGTTTATTTCTTCAAGACATTCTTGTACCGCTTTTACACCATCTTGCATCTGTTCTGGTGCTTCCTCAATTTCGCTTGTTTCTTCTGTTTGAAATATTTGATCCATCACGGGAGTCTGATTTTCTTTTGATGAATCAGTTTCCTTTGATTGTCATAAGATATATACAACCCTTCCATCTGGTTGTACCACCCTCTTACAGCCCCCAGTTCTTGATTCTTTGATAGCATTCCCCCTTAGAATTTCTGTTTTCACACTTTCGTCTCGGGGTCTTTTTGAGGCCTTTGAAATTTCTGATGGCGTAAAAATAGTGGATGATGGTGGCATAACTCCTTTAGCCTTTTCAAAAGCGGTTTCACCTTCTTCAGCCAACTCATCATAAAACAATGCCTCTGAAATATGAGCTTCGGCTTTATCAAATGGTGTGGCAGTTGCTAGTATTCTGATGACTTTCCCTTTATATATTCCTTTAACACATTGATGAAATGTTGATGGTATTAGCTGGAACTTGTGAATCCAAGGGCGGCCAAGAAGAATATGATAGCTTACATTGGCTTCAATAACATGGACTCTTATTGCTGAATTTATTGGCCCCACTTGAAGATTAATAGTAGCATAGCCAATAGTGTTCTGGCACTGTCCTCCAAATCCTGATATCTCTATTGGCTGTTTTGAAATTTTTGAAGGATCTAATCCCATTGCCATTGCTGTTGATAACGGGATAAGGTTTAAGGAAGACCCAGGGTCTATCAGTGCTCTTTTTGCTTCAATAGAGTTTATTAAAGCTGTAACATACAAAGGCTTGTTGTGAGCCATTGATGAAGCTTTCATATCATCAGCAGTGAAACTCACATCTTGAATTTCCGGCATTGCTTTTCTTGTAGCAGAATAGGCAAGAAAACAATGTTCTGAATGAGCTTCTGCAACTGTTGTCAAAGCCGCTGTTGCAGCTATTCTTGCCGCTTTTGAGAAATGCATCTGATCAAAAAAGTTTTTGAACTTTGAACTCTGTGAAAGAGTTTCTATTGCTGACTGATCATTAAGGATAATTTCTTCTTCAATTGCTGAATTATGACAAACCATAGCAACCACATCTTTCACTTTATGATTAGGCAAAGGATCCTGATGGACAGATCCTTCAGGAGTAGTTGAAATTTTTAGGTGTCCAGCGGCTATTTTGTCATTAAAAATCCGCCTTAGAGAAAAACAATCTTTTGTTGAATGGCGTATGGTTTGGTGATACACACAGTATTTGCTGCTTCGTTTGTCTTCTTCTGTAGGCTTTTGGAATGGTGATGGTAAGTACAAAACGCCATCAGCAATCCATACTTCCACAATTCGTAGTACTTCGGCCATGCTGCAGGGAAAAGGCGGTGGAATGCTTTCTGGGTTGTACTTTGGTTTTTTGTCAGACTGATAAGAGGTATTTTTCTGAAACGGCCGCCTTCCAGAATTTTCCGCCGCCATTGCTGATTCTCTCTTATCCCTCCTACCATATCTATCTTCGTACCTTGGTAGAGTTGCTCTTGATATGACTGTGTTGAGCCTTTGAGAAACATCATAAAGCTTTTCAAAAGAAGGGATAGTAGCTACCTCCAAATAAGCTCTGTATTCTTTTGCTGCTCCATCAACACATATTTGTACAAGTTGCTCCTCAGTGGTTGGTTCATGACAATCTAAAACCAAATATCGAAAGCGGCGAACATATTATGTCAGATCTTCATTAGGTCTTTGCCGCTCTTTCGACAAGGTATTGAGAGTAACACGGTCTTCTACAGAGAAGAATTTTTTGGAAAAGATAGTGACCATTTCTTCCCAAGAGTGAATAGAGTTTGGAGCCAAAGTTGTGTACCAAGTGAAGGCGCGATCAGTCAAAGATTTAGCAAATTCGCGGAGACGAAGTTCTTCATTGTTAGCATATCTGCTTAATGCATCAGTGAAGCGCATCACATGCTCTCGAGCATTTCCAGTTCTTCCGTTGTAAAGAGTGAATTGGGGTGTGATATATCCTACTGGATATTCCATTCTCATGATTCTTGCTGAAAAGGGGGGTCTAGCATCGAAAGCATTCGAAAGTCCAGAGCGTTTTGCTTGCTCCTTTTCAAACATTTCAGAGAAATCCTCGGCTGTCATATATGAGGAATGCCTCCCTTCTTGCTCATGATGATTGCAGGGTGGAGAAGAAGGAATAGGATCTTTCCTGGGAGGATTATTGTGTACGTCATTTCCTTCGTCATGCTGAGACGGAGAAAGTGTACGCTCCTGCGACCTCTCTGGATTGTGAACATTCTCTTCACGATGGGCTTTCTTAAAAAACTCCTGCATTTGTTTTTCTGATGCTGCTATCTGAGCTGCTACCTGAGTTTGGATAGCCTGCATCTGAGCTTGCATCTGTACTTGGGTTGCTTGAAACTGAGCAAGAAAGGGCCCAAGAACAGCAGAAAGATCCGGAATTTCCACTCTGGAAGTATGAGATTCTTCCCTATTTTCTTCTTGAACAACATGTGCTTGGGACGAAGCACCTCTTTTAGTCACCATTTTCTCTCAAAAATTGTTACAGAACTCCCCAGCAGAGTCGCCAAATGTAGAGGGGTGTTTTGATTTTTGAAAAAATGGGGTTTACTGCAACCTCAATCTAGCCTAAATCTGATATCCAGACCGTTCTAAATTGAGTTATTTTTAGGAGAAATGATTCAGAGATCACAAGAAAGAAAAGGAGAAAAAGAAGGAAATGATTCAGAGATCACAAGAAAGAAAAGGGGAAAAAGAAGGAAATGATTCAGAGGGAGAGAAGAAAGAACGATGAAGAAAAATGGTAACAGAATGCTTTTTTTCTTGATGAATCCTTTACTTTCTCTCTTTGTAAATTCTGCTTGGAAACTGATTTGTTTTTTTTTTAGGAAATCTTCTCGGAATTTAGGAAAATCTCTCTCGAAGAATCTCCCTCCCAGAATCTCTCTCCTTTCTCAAGGAGGGGTCACCTCTATTTATAGGTGATTTATCAAAATTGTAACCAACTTGTACAGCTGTCATAACCGTTTTTTGTAACTGACTTTTAGAGAGAAAATATTGGATTCCATCAAGATAAAGGCGTTTTGTCACCATACCTCCTTTAAGCTTTTATGACCAAAGCTTTCAGATATATTCTTCAAAGGTTAAAAGCGGTATTCTCAATATCCATCTTTTAACGAATTCCATCTAAGCCCTCCAAACCACAACTCATCATCCCCCCCCAAAAGTAATTGGTAACTACATCGTGAAAGCGGGTCATACGCTTTCATGGTGTACTGTCCTACTGAGGTAATATATCAGTGTTCAGACAGCAACACTCCTCTAGAGTAATAATCATGATAATAATAATACTAACGATGATAATAATCATCTAATAATCATCTCAAGTCCAATAGGGAAATCATAGGTGTTGGACGAGGACACCCTTCCCGTAGCTCAGGTCCAATAAGGAAATCATAGGTGTTGGACGAGGACACCCTTCCTGTAACTCAAGTCCAATAGGGAAATCATAGGTGTTGGACGAGGACACCCTTCCTGTAACTCAAGTCCAATAGGGAAATCATAGGTGTTGGACGAGGACACCATTCCCGTAACTCAGGTCCAATAGGGAAATCATAGGTGTTGGACGAGGACACCCTTCCCGTCAGGCCTTAAGAGAAACTGAGGAAAAAAAATCCATCCTCAATGCTTTCTCCCTGACTGTCAGCCCAGGAAGTAATCCATGCTCCACTGGAATAGGTGATGAGGGGAAACAGCCACACTCATTCCCACGGGGAGGTACTAATCCATACCGTTCACCCCACGCCCATCATTATGAGAAAGGCGTTGAAAGTCAGAACGAGGCACTGAAACCATATAGGATATCTGAAGGCGTTGAAGCCTGAATCAACATCAAAGGCATTTAAGCCTGAAACAGCATCCAAAGGCGTTTAGAGCTTGAAACCATATCCAAAGGCGTTAGAACTTGAAATGATATCCGAAGGCGTTAGAGCCTGAAACAATATCCAAAGGCGTTAAAGCCTGAAACAATATCCAAAGGCGTTAGAGCCTGAATTTGTGTCAATAGCGTGAGAGGCACAATAGTTTCAACTAATAATGACATAAGGATAAAATTTGTCATTAATGAGCAAAAAATCCTTTTTATGAACTAAAAGCATGAGAGCTTAAAATCATTGATCATTAATCGCCAGAATCATCATTATCAGATAAACATGGAATTCTTTTAATCAATTCTCAAACAGGATTTTAGTATGTGTAATATGTTAGAACGTCCTTTGAGCCACGCGTCATTATTTTATTGAATTATGAACAACGTTCTTAAATTCAAAATTTCACAAGTCAAGCTTTTCAATAACCATCATCAACTCTTACTAGGGACAGACAGAAGAGACAATTTAAGCCACCTCTAAGATATGGTTATATATGCTCTTAGTGTGGCAGAGGATGTTGAGATTCAGGAACCTAGTACTTATGAGGAGGCCATTAACCAAACCTATTAACTTAGGTAAATGATGCCTACAAGCCCAAAAATAAGGTACAACTATTCTGTCTTAATGGTAAAATGGATATTTATTTGAATAAAATTCTTATAATTTTATTTTATATTATAAGAATACTAAACCTCTCGCTCTTAGAAAGGATCAACCGAATGTAAATCCTCTGGTCGGCGCCTAATATTGTAACTTGGTATTAGGCGCCGTGTCCCCCCTTTGAACTCGCCACATCTCTACCATTATAAACCCTGGAATTGTGGTTAAGTTTCACTCACCCGTAGAGTTAAGCCATTTAAAAATGGTTTTAAAAAAATTATTAGACAATTTAACAGCCTTTATCTGGGGTTAAGATTCACTAACCTAGGGTGTTACAAATTTTTTTATTTTTTTTCTAAAAACCAAGGTTAAATGACTTAACACTAGGGTTAGGTGAAACTTAACTATAGTTCAAGGGTGGAGACGTGGCGAGTTAAAACCGGGGACACATCGCCTAATACCAAGTTATAGCATTAGGCACCAACCAGAGGTTACGGTATTAGGCGCCAACCAGAGGATTTGTACTCTGTATTAGGCAACGTGTCCTCCCTTTTAACTTGCCACGTCTCTACCCATTTAAAACCCTTGAATTGTGGTTAAGTTTCACCCATCTTAGGGTTAAGCAATTTAAATTTAAAAAAAAATATATTAAAAGACAATTGTATACCTTTTTACTATGGTTAAGATTCATCAAACCTTAGGGTTATGCCATTTAAAAATGTTTTTACTAACCGTGTTTAAGATTCACTAACCTAGGGTGTTAAAAAATTAATTTTTTTTCTAAAAACCAAGGTTAAATGGCTTGACCTTAAAATTTAGTGAAACTTAACCACAGTTTAAGCGTGTTAAAAGGGTAGAGACATGCCGAGTTAAATGGGTGACATGTCACCCAATACTAAGTTGCAGTATTAGACGCCAACCCAAGGATTTGCCCTCGAGGTCGGGCCATGAGACTAGTTTTAGAGTGAGTTTTTTTTTTTTTTTTTTGGCGTGGATATCTTGAGTCTTAAAGAATCCGACTAGTCCCACGTATTGCATAGGGAATACCCCACCGCATGCAACGGATATTGAGGGAGCCTAGGAATCAACCTCAAGATCTCGGGTTGGGTTAGGGTGAGTTTTCTTTTCTCAACCGAAATTATTGATTGGCGCTCACTCTTAAAGGCAACTTTTTCCATTACTAAATTGGAAGGCACATATCAGAGGACCCAATGGGACGCTAAGTGCTTTACAGAAATAAGGATGCTCTAATTTTAGAGCTTTTCTGGGCAAAATCATGTGCCAAAGAGCTCGCATTCCGGCTAACATGTTGAAAAGAGATCTCCTCACATGCCTGTTGTAGCAAAAGTGTAGCAAAAGTCATGAGGCCGTGATAAAGCTATCCCTATTTGAAATCTCTCTTATATTTTAAAAAAAATGACAAAAAAAACCTCTTCCACATTTATTTTTTTAGAATCCGCGCGTATATATTTTTTTAAATGACAAAAATTTCACTCTCTACTTATATTTTAAAAAAAAAAAAATTAAGAATCAATTTATGAATACTTTCAAATATGCTCCGAATTCCTAGCCTTTTAATTCAAATATTTAAGGATTAAGGTTAGATTTGGCTTATTTTATCATTTTCTAAAGTCTCACATCAATTCTAATCTTGACCCTTGATTATTTGATTTAAAGGATTAGGGTTTGTGAGTATATTTAGGAATACCTATAGACATTACTCTTTTTTTAAGTGTTAAAATATGTCTCTACAAACTATATTTTCAAAATGACAATAATACATCTCTTTACATATATTTTTTAAAATAACATCCCGTCACTTGCTCCAATAGTAGGGTGTGACCTCTCTTATGAGAGAGGTCGTGGGATTCATTCTCAATGAGTGATGTCTTGTAAGAGTTCTACTCCGTGTTATTAAACTAATGATTATTACTAACAGTAGGTAAATAATAATAATATTAATAATATATATATATATATATATATATATATATATGCACACAAAATTGAGGGCATTTTTCATCTATAAAGCCTACTTACAAGCCTGGCTGGGCCCTAAAGAATAGGGCAGCTAATATGAGGCCTGAGCTTTGGCAACACCCTTTATGGCCTGGCCGGGCGGCCTCATACACTATATATATATATATAAATATATTGTTGTTATAAATACAATTCCATTAAGTAGTCTTTGTCTGCCTATAGTTCAATGACTTTAATAATGATTTTTTTTTTTTTGGTACGGGACTAAGCTCTCAGAGCTCAGCTTACTAAATGTTCTGCTTGTTAGGGACTAAGTTATAGGGGTTGGGGTATGCTTTCTTCATAAACATCTCTGTGGTGAATATTTTATGTTCAAGTGCATTTAAAGAAAATGAGTAAGAGTATCTCATTTTCCAATGACAGTAAGATTCAATCACTCATTTATCCTTGTAATGAAACACACCATCGAGAAGTTATCTAAATGCATATCAAGATAAAATACGTCTACACCAAAAAATAAATAAATAAAACACATGACTAATTAATAAATATTTCTTTGTTAATAAAGCCTTAGTTCATAATCAAGTGGTTAATTTTGAACTCAACCAATTCCCAACCTTGATAAAGGAGGAGGATTGATGTCAGGTTGACAAAAGGTAGTGGTTGGAAAAAATGTTATGCTATTTTATTACTTTATTTTCTTTCAAGCCCAACCCTAACCCAGAGGGCAGGGCTTGGGCTAAGCCAGTTTAGGCCCTTTGAGGGCTTGGATATGACCTTTATAAGTGATGGTTGGGTTTGGACAACATGGCTAGAGCCATCGACAACCTTACCCTCTCTATTTGTATTTTTTAAAAGAACAGAAAAATCACCTTCACACATAATTTTTTCTAAATGATAGAATACTCCACACATTTTCTCAAATGACGAAAAAAAAAATTTACGTATATTCTAAACAATGATAATTCTTTAACTAGGGAGTTAACATTAATACCATCTTTACATATTTTTAGTTTGAATGAAAAAAAAAACTTCTCTTTACATTTAATTTTTAATTTTTCTTTCATCTAAACACAAATAAAGAAAACAAAGCAATTTTACACCTTAATCTTAACCAAACAAAAAAACAATGAGAAAATTCATAATTTACCCCTTTTTTGCTTTTACACTATAAATGATTTATATTGTAAAACCTCTTAATTGAAAAACAAATAGAAACTAAACCCTAAACCATGATTTTGGTCTCTCTTTGTGTGTGTTGTTCTTCTTGTTATTATCTTTTGGAGTAATACCTAGAGAGAAAATGAAATCTCTTATCACTTCTTTACTCCCCAAACTGATTTTCTCACCATTTTATCTTTAAATGGAATCAGTAAAAGGAAGTCTGCATTGAAAATGTATGAATTCTTGGCACATCAATGGTTAGAGTAAATAAAAACTAGATATTATTACTTGACTTGGGTTGAACATTCTCCAAGCTTGACTTGAGAGCTTCGCTTGAACTTGGTTCGGGCTCCAATGTTCAGTTTCGAGCTCAACTTGAACAAACTTGACAGCTCAAACTTGATTCAAGCCGAACAAAGCTTGGGTTGTCTCAAGCTTTATTCAAATTCTAAAGTTATTTTGGTTAATGTTAAATAATTTAAATAAAAATATTTATTATTTAATTATAATATAAGAAATTAGACAAAATTAATCCATTCATACATAATTAAGATTTGAAGATAATTCTTCAATTTTAAGAGAGAATTTTTGCATTTAATTTCTCAACTTCTTTTGTTTTATTATCTCACAAACTTGTTTATCATAAATTAAAAGGTATTATAAGTATTATTTACAAAGTTAAAAAATTAATATATTTTAATATAAATATTATTATCAACAAATATTATATATATATATATACTTATTATTTATTTATATAATATTTCGAACTAAACCATGTCATAAACCAGAGAGTTCGAGTCAATTGGAATGAACCAAGGTTTGATTTGAGCTTCTTGTTTGAACAATCTAGCTTCAATAAAAGCTTAATTTAGATTTGTTCGCCTTTGAAATGCGAGCTTGAAGTCTTGAACTCGGCTGACTCCAACAACTTGACTAGAGGTCATCTACTATACTACATTTATGGTCAAAATAAAAGTAAGAGCAATTCTGTATGTAAACGGTAATTTAAAAAAAAAAAAAAATATATATATATATATATATATATATATATATATATATATATATATTTGGTAACAAACAACCACACCCACGCACTATACAACACACATACTCACACATCTTACATGCACACCCTCCAACGGCACACAGCCAATGCACCCACACTCCCTCTCAAATAGAGAGGGAGGTGGAGTTATATGATAAACCTTCATGCATAAACCACCACTGGTGTGAGACTTTTTGTTTTTATTTGGTAAAACACAACACACCCACACACTTTACAACACACATACTCACACACCCTATACACACAACCAATGCACGCGCACTACCACTAAAAAAGAGAGGGAGGTCAAGGCCTTGGGCCTAGAACAAGAATTCTAAATTAGGCTTTTTTTTAATTAGACTCGTTATAAAATGAAGCTTTTTCTTAAATTAAGTATTTTTTTAGGATTTCTTTTTATTATATCAGATTCATAAAGCCATCAAAACCTATATTTTGAGAATTTCATTTTTTTAGACCTAAAGCACAGGCTTGATTGTTTAATGGATTGGTAGACCCTAAGAGAGATGGAGCTATATGGAAACCCTTCATGCACAAATACCCTTTCTTTTTTTTCTATTTTTTTTTTATCAAACACATTTACACCACAAGGCAAAGCTGTAAGCAATCATAAGAGGACACTCTCTCACACACACAGCCACATACAACACACACAGGACAAACACACCCACACAATGTACCACACTTACTCACACAATATACTAACACAGCCAATAATTTAAATAATTTAAATAATAATAATTTATTTGGTTTTTTAATTATTTAAAACCATGAACATTAATCGTCCACGTCAGCTTAAAGCTTTTAAATGGTGTCATATAAATCGCAGTTCTCTGGTTCTCTTTCTCAATCAATCAAAGCATTCTCAACGCTCCCTCTCGAGGGAGCCCTAGAAACTCTCCCTTCTCACTCTCTTCAGACCGATTGACTCCACAGTTCTTCAATTATTCTCTCCAGCAGATCCACTCCCAGCGATTTTTTCAAGTCGAATCGTTCATTCCATCTTTGGTCTCAGAAGCCTCTGGTAAATCCCTGTATAGAACCCTAAGTTACCATTTCTCGGTTCTAAACCAGCTGAATCTGGCGAATTTTATTAATTTCCGGTTTTATTCCTGGTTAAGATCGTTTTTTTTTTCTTTCTGGGGTTTGGGGGTATTTTAATTCGTTTTTTATTGTGTTGATTTGGGGTTTGTGTTTGAATTAGATGTGTAGTTGAAGATGTATGTGATTAGCGTTTTGGGTCGATTTTACTTGGTTGGTTTGTTGTTTATATATCTGTTTCAAGCTTATTTTACTTGCTATTATTATTCATTAAAGTCATTTAAATTAAATCATGTGAGTAAATAATGTAGAAATGAATTTATAATCGGATTCTTTGGGTTAAAATCTGTGATTAGTTTTGAATTTTGTATGGTGATTCTATAATGACTGTTCAGTCACAAAGAACTGATGGATTCCAGATTCCTTCTGTGTTAGCACTGTTAAACGTTTGGTTTGTATTTCTCATTTAATCTCATACAATGAGGGTCATGGTCTTTGTTCTTCCTACTGTTTACCGTTCTTATGAGCGCGGGGGAGAGGGTGGGGAGGGGTGTGCTTGGTGGACCAAGTTATGAGGCTACACTTCGAGCAGTTATATATACTGATTAAGGTGCTTAATTCTATCTGGAGGGCTTCAATTAATTTGGGAGCTGATGGAAAATCATATATACTGAATAACAAGGGTGCTAGTTCACATCCAAGCTTGTCCATACTATTGAAATTTTCACAATAAAAAAACAAGAAAGGGAGGAGGGGATGGAAAATGTGCACACTTATGAGCATTTGGTGCCCTTCTCAAATCTCAACTGAAACAGGGAACTTCCACTTCCCATACGGTAAGTGATCAATTAGAATTTTTTTTATTATTTTTTACATTTTGTTGTGACTTCTTATTGAAATCCAAACCCGCAACATGAATTGATGATTGAACATCACTTGAGGCATTTGTCTTGTGCCATCCATCGTTCTCAGTTGGCAGATGTTCGGATTTGGTCTAGAGATCCCAACGAAATTTTCTTAGGGAGATCCTTTTTCCACTACTTGCGGGTCAGTCCTAGCTCGGCTACTCCTGTGTCTTTTGAGGTGTTTGCACTATGTCAGCCCTCATTCTCAGTGGGCGGAGTTCGGATTTGGTCTAGAGATCCCAAAGGCCTTTTTTCAGTGAGATCATTTTTTACTACTTGTGGGTCAGTCCTAGCTTGTCTTTCCTCGATCGGGATGTTTGGAATATAGGTATTTCGTTAAAGGTAGCTTTCTTCCTCTGGTCGACAGCATTGTACAAGATTCTCACATATGCTCATTTGAAGAATAGATGTTGAAAATTAGCTAACTGTTACTTTTTGTGCCTTAGTTCAAAAGAGTCAGTGAACTGTCTATTGTTACATTGTCTTTTTGCCTCGACTATGTGGGGAAAGTTCCTATGTTTGGGGATCACTTCGATCTTTCCTTGATCCTTTCAGGACTCCTTATTTGGTTGGTTATTGTTTTTGTTGGAGGTGCCTACTTCAGTTGTCTGGGCTATGTTATTAGGAGCTATTTGTTTGGTCTTATGGTTGGAGCGCAACAAAAGAGTTTTTGATGGCTTAGCTTTTTCCAATGAGCGGGTTTTCTTGGCTGCATGTCATCTTCTCTGATCTTGGTGTGCCATTAAGAAGGACTTTGAGGAGGGGTGGTTAAATGGATTATGATGGTTCCAGATAGTTTATTTTGCCTCATGTTGCTCTAGCTTTCCTCTATTTTCTTTTGGTTCATATCCTTAGTGAATTTTATTTCCTTTTATGTTATGTATACCTGTTCTTCTTGAGTAATCAATATATATCATCTTTTATCAGGAAATAAAAAAACATTATAAAAAAAAATCACCTGTCTTTTAATATGTATGTGAAAAGGTAAGTAAATCTAAACTGCTTGCTTGATTCTCTCAATTTTATTTTTCTTCAATAATTTATATAGTATTTCTTGAATATAATTCATTTTTAAAAAAAATATTTTTACAACTTATCTCATTTTGAGCCTTACGCATCTAGAGGTCCTCCACCTCATCTCACCCTTAGCTCTTTATAACATTAGCCTCAATAGGGCCAGTGTTCTCTTTTGAGGTATTCATTGATTGGAGTATGCGTTTGGTTTCGATTATGGTGTTTAAAAATCTTAAAACATGAAAGAAAGGGTTTTAGGATTATAAGTGATCCTTCAAATGTCATGGGTCTTGAATTTTGAAATTTGGTTGTTGGATTCATGGTCTAGGATGATTGCATGAAAGTTAAAGAGGTATTAGTAAAAGGAAAAGGGTGAAGAGGTCATGAAACCGGTCGTGCTGAAGGTTTGTTTTTCACTTGCTCTGCTATTGCCTTCTTAGTATATTCATTATATTAATATCAATGTGTTGGCAACTATACTCTTATTTTCAGTTCCTTAGCCTTAGAAGAGGGTCTCGGCCTTAGACAGTTTTCCTTCTAAACTAGTCCCAAATGACCACTACGGGAAAGCCATTATTATCTGTGATTTATCTCTATTATAAATCACAGATGATATTTATGTAAGACCATCAAAGACATCTTTGTCATCTACTGTTGGTTAACACTTGAAGTTCAATGTCTTAATTTTAATTCAAATACTTTCACTGTCAAGAAAAAACACATGTTAGCCTATCCTGATTGTGTAGCTATCCAAGTTATTCCCTTAACATGCTTCTACTTATCTATTATGATGAAGTAAGACATTCCATTCATCAAAGGAAAATATTTAGACCGTCAATCTTCATGAAATAATTCACAATTTAAGTTGGTCTACCACATTTCAATGCATATTATGCGCCCAGGGTCACTCTACCATCATATTCCAATTTGGTTACAACTGATCATGCTACTTATGTAGGTCTCACCACTTCTACCACCACCATACATGGTTCCACTTCAGGTATTCCTCCTATGGTCATGGAAAACTCAATTATTTTTAATAGAAACTCATCAAAAAGAACCATATGTCTATGATTTTTACCAGCTCCGATTCATTTTTAAGATTTAAAAGTAACACAAACAGAAGGGAAACATGTCATGAGAAGGTTTTATTTTTTATAATCTTCCGGACAACCTACAAATATCACCTTAATATCTTTTCCTATCACCTATATTTCTTAGAAGAATAAACCACCAATATGGTATCATGATGTGAATATTATTTCCCATTGCTAGAAGTTGGCAGCTGAATCATGTTTGTAGGTCAATGTTAAGCAAAAATCATTTTTTGAGGACATTTACTCCTAGATGGCAACAGAGCTTATGTTCTTTGTTGAATGGTTGATACTCCAAAATGATGGCATAATTCATATTCTTTCTTAGGTCGGTGGTGGCTACTCTAAAGAACCAAAATTTTTTCTACCACCCGTGCAGTGCACAGGGGCATTTGCTAATACTACATAATCTAATCATAATCTCATTCAATCTAATTCATACCAATTTAAATTTGAGATAATAATCTAAAATTATCTATGAGATCTTGTGTATCTCATAGATAATTACATTATTATTTCAATAACATTACATTTTCCTAATACTCCCCCTTAAACCCATGAGGATCGAGATCTTCATAGGTTTGCTACAATCCAAGTACTCCTCACCCTTGATCTTCCTTGATTTTTTGATGGATAGTTTGAACATTCAACCGTGTTTGTTGGTCACCACTAGTTGGTCACCACTAGTCTGTGAAGTCCATTTATATCGCAACCCACTCATTTTTATGATTCTGTTGGAGTTAGTGGTCCACTAGATCAGGTTGTCATTACATTCACCTAAAGCATATGAAGTATGACCCGCAATTTGAAAAAATATTTCTCATTGAAGAGGTATTCAATAAATGAAAAGAAAATGTGAGATCATGAGATGTGAGTATGAGACTTTGAGGATTGTAAAGAAATAGAGGATGATTGTAGGGTTTTTATTGAAAATGAAAAATAAAACAAAATAATTAAAATTTCACACCGGTAGGCGGTGGTGGCACCTCCCGCCGGAAAAAAAAACAAGAGCTAAGATGTCATCAAAAGGTTGATGGTTGTGATACCATGTTAACAAACTGATCTTCTGAATAGCTAGAATGAATTACATATTACTCTAAGAAGAGTTTATATAGAGAATGATAGATACTTAGAAGCAAAATGTATACTACATAATCTCAATCAATATAATTTAAACCAATTTAACTTTGAGATACTAATCTAAAATTATCTAGGAAATCTTATGTATCTCATAAATATTATATTATTATTTCCATAACATTATATTTCCTAATGATTAGTACTTATGGTGAGCGCTCAACGGCCACACCAAGACAACCTTGAGTCACACCTCCCAAAGGGAGACACAAACACTAAGACAGGCCCATGGTGTGTACATGTAGAGTAGGACCTCGGATTCTCTCTGACTAATGCCAGAAAAGTGGTCTCGGGCTACCATATCACTACAAAATTTTAGACTTTTAGCAGTGGTTGAAAACCGCCACTAAAGCCCATAAAACCGCCACTAAAACTTTTAGCAGCGGTTTGCAATAACCCCTGCTAAATGTGTCGTCGCAAAATGATTTTGTTGCGGTTTTCAATAACCACCACTATAGATTAGTGCTTTTAGCGGCGATTTTTATACCTTTTAGCGGCGGTTTTGGGATGACAGTAATATAATTTTAATTAAACATTTAGTGACGGTTCCAAACCATCGTTAAATGTGTTTTTCTTTTTCTTTTTTTAATTATTTTTTAATTTGGAGAGAGGTCTACAGGGATGGAGGGAGATCGATCTAGAGAGGAAGAGAGATAGAGAGATTGATCTAGAGAGGAAGTGAGAGAGAGAGAGTGAGATCTAGAGAGTCTAGAGAGGGAAAGAGAGATCAATCTAGAGTAGTGAAAAAGTGGGAGAGAGAGAGAGAGAGATAGATTTACATTGAGAGAGAGGTCTTACTTAAACAAAAAAGTTAGGTTTTTAGTGGCGGTTTTCAGAAAACCGCTATTAAAAGTCTAACGCCAAAATTTTATTTGGGCCCAAATTTTATTTGAGCGGCAAAACTTAATATTTGGACCTTTAGTGATGGTTTTTAGAAAATTCCCGCTAAAAGTCTAGCACTGAAAATTCTATTTGGGCGCCATAAATTTTATTTGAGTGGCAAAACTTAATATTTGGATCTTTAGCAGCGGTTTTTAGAAAACCCCCACTAAAGGTCTACTGCTGAAAATTCTATTTGGGCGCCAGAAATTTTATTTGAGTGGTGTTGGCGGTTTCCTCACCAGCACCAACTGTAAACCCCCGCAAACAGTCTAATGCCAAAATTTTATTTTGTTAAAAAATTAAATATTGGATCTTTAGCGGGAATTTTCTGAAATCTGCCTCTAAAGGTCCCCTTTAGTGGGGGTTTTCTAGAACCACTGTTGCTAAAAGTTACCTTTAGCGGCTGATTTTCGGAATCAGCGCCAAAAGCCTAAAATTTCATAGTGCATACATTATGCAAAATGTGGTATAAAAAAGGGGAGAAGTCATTTCATTTTCTCTCTTAATTTTGACTTCTCCTCACTTGATATCTGTCCCCATGTTTCTTATCATTTTATCACCATGTGTCACAACATGTGTGGGGAAGCCAAAATCGTTGGGACAATGATTTGACTTCTCCCATCACATGTGGTGTGCCACATTGTTTGGTATCCCAAGACCACAATTCTGGTTCTGGTATCTGCTAGAGAAAACCTGAGGCCGTGGAACAGTACTAGGTTGGCAGGGATCAAATATCACTTTATCGTTTCTTAAAACAGGAATCAAGCATCTATCCTTTTGGAATCAAATATCCATCTAACCTTTTCTTAGAAATGGATTGTAACATCCATGATCATTCAGGACTGCATGATGAGCTGTTTCCCATCTCAATAGAAACTTTTCTTATCAATGACGAATGGCATGAATGGCGAACAAAAAATTTACAGCCTAGCGAAAGGAAACTCACAAAAGTATATAGATCAAAATCAATAATGTCGTGTCTTACAAAAAAAATCAATAATGTCGTGTGAAAAGGGGATAGAATGAAATCCTCTACGGTCGTAACCCGACTTGGGAGAGTCCCCTGAGATAGCCACGTGTCTCTTTTGATACCTTTTAATTGTAGTTAAGATTCACTCATCACTAGTGTTCACCCACCTGTCTTTGGTTTTAGAAAAATAATAACGAAAATAAAATTTAACTTTGGTTTAAGAAATTTTTAATTTTTTTTTTTTTTTGGAAATTTAAGGAGAGGTGGGTGAACCCTAAGGAAGGGTGAATCTTAACCATAGTTAAGGGGTGTCAAAAGGGACACATGGCAACCTCAAGGGTGTAACCCGACTCCCTCAGGTCTAGTTATAACCTTAGAAGATTTCATTCCTTGTAATCACCTAAATGTACTGTTATAATGAGAAAAGAATGGTAGTGGTGTTTATTGACTTTTTTTATTATGTCAAAAAAGGTTAAATATCATAGGGTGGTGCTACCCACATCCCAAGATTTACTGAAATACACCGATCTAAAAAAATATCTAGTTACACACCCAAAAGAAAATTTAAAGATGAAAAAACCCTGATCTCCTAGGATTTAGACCTTCTTCGTTTGGTTAAACACCTAAAAAAATGGCCACGAAAGTTCTGCTGCGACAATGAAGATTGGAGAGAAGTCTACAATTAAATCTTGAATAACTGAATTTTCAGAGCTAAATATGCCATTTGGTGGAATCCTAAAATGAATCGGTACTCAAATTACTGATTTGAAGCTAATAGCTAAACAACCTGAGAAGAAAAGAATTCGGAGCTTCGCGAGTGAGGTGCAAGGCTTGAAGCAGCATCAATTATCTAAAGAATGCAAGACTACAAGAGAATGCAAGAACCGAACATCAATAAGATAAAGCTCAGCTACGAAATCTTCTCCTCTCAAAAGCTCTTCTCCTCTCAAAAGCAAGTTTCTCTTGGCTAGCTATGATGATCATAAGCTTTGGATCCCTAAAAAAATCTTTTCATCCAAGGAAACAAAATCTGAAACTACAGCTACAGCATCCTGTCGATACTGGCATCATGGTGATCAAGAAGCATTGACAGTAGATGAATGCAAGGGATCCTCTACATGGAGTTCGTGGTGATGACCGACAAAAGGGATAAAAAAATAGAGAAGATGGGTTTTTTGTCTTTTTTTCATTGTTTAAAAATGTTTTTTTCATTAATGGTGTATATCAGTAAAAATTGGAGTTCGTATAGCACCACCCATATTATATTATCTTATTATTATTTGGTAAATATGTATTTAAGGATATAAAAGTTATTTTAAAACTATTAATTTTAATTCCCTTAAATAGGATTTATTCTCTCAATTATCTACTTTTATTTTTTCTCTTACACTCTCCCGTTTCTTATGCGTATTCCTATCTTTCTCTCTGATCCCCTCTCTAACACACGTACATAGACTTATTAGGTCCCTCTTTCCACTCTCTCCCCATCCTTCCCTCGCATCGCACACGTGTAGCCCACTAGTTATTTTAATGTAAATTAAAGGAGTTTGGATGGGCAACAACATTAGTTGTTGGGTTGTTGCCTGGTTGTGCCTGAAAAACAAGGTACCCACATTCAACAAAGTAGGCCCCACATCAACAGAGAGTGCCCCACTTGTTTTTCATGCACAACCCGGCAACAATGCAAAAAAAATTGAAAAGTGTATGTGATACGTGGTTTTTGATATAGAGATATGACAGACCAGCCAAAAACACCTGCTGTTTGTGTAGCTGCCAATGTGTATCTCTATGTGGGTGATGGCAAGGGACCGTCTATTCTTGCCATCCCCTTGGGGCCACCCGCAGGAGGGTTCATGCTTCTCATGACTTTGGGCTTATCGGTTCATGTGAATCATGCGCCTGTGTTTATCCAGTCTATCCAAAGGTAGGCTTGGGATTCCTTCTTTTAAAAAAAAGTTCTATTCTCTTTCCTTTACTAAATCAGCCACTTTTCTTTCTTTCTCCATTTTTCTCTTAGATTTGATTTCTCTACTCAACCATGGACAGAGATGGTGCTGAGACGCCCATTAAATCTTGCAACATTGCCATACATTACATCATCTACTGTGGTGATGATGTACGTCACATACAATGCAGACACATTTTTAATGCCTGATTAACCAGCATAGGTTTGTCCCAGTTTGTAGAGCACAAAACATGTTTAGTCGTGGTAGGATTATTTGGAAAATATACAAATAAATGTGGAGTAATTCTATTTATTAATTTTTGTCTATTTCCAAAATTACCTCCTGCATATTAGGCTTGTTTTGGGAGCTCCTCGTCACAGTTTAAATTCTTTTCAAGAACTTATTCCAAAATAAAGTAGTTTTAATTATCAAAGGCATGATTTCTTTTTTTCTGTTTTTCTACAAAGGCAAAAACCAGATACCTTTTTTTTGGTTTACATTAATCAGGTACTCTAAGGGTGTGTTCGGTTGGCGAGAAACCACGAGAAAGTAAAAGAAAATGAGTCTTTTTCCCGCTTTTTATGTGTTCGGTATGCGAGAAAATTTTATTTTCTCGGGAAAAAGTCATCATATTTTCTGGCAGTTTCTCGCAACCGATTCCGGCCAAAACGAAGGTTATTCTGCGAGAAAAGAAACGCGCGGGACACGATGTGTTGTGTAAATGACAATTATACCCCTTATTCAAGTCGATCAAACTTCTGTTTTTTTTTCATTTGAGTTCGTAGATCAAAACCAGGTGGAGTCTGGTGTGAGAAACTTTGCCCGAACGGCTGCCAGATCCGGCATTCAAGATCATCTCTCCGGCGGAAAACTTCGCCGGAGGTTCAGATTTTCAGGTAATCAGATCAAAACCTTCAATTTTTTTTCATTTGAGTTCATTTAGATCAAAACCCTCACTCGTTCCATTTCCATTTCTCATCTGATTTTTTTTTTTTGATGTTCATTTGGGTGAAGGTAACGAAGGATCTTCACGTTAGAAGCTCAAAACCACCAGCAGATTCAGGTTTGTTCTAGTTTTTTTTTTCTTTCGTGAAACTAATTTTTTTTAGGGTTTTTAGATAAGGGTTTCATGAAACTGATTTTTCACAAATCAAAACTGATTGTTCTAGTTTTTTAGGGTTTGTTAGATATTTTAGGATTTTTTTTTAGGGTTTTAATGCTATGAACAGAGCATCGTTTTGGGGTTTTGATATTGCGAATCACTGATCTTAAAGCTATTTAGTATTCATGAACTTGGATTTACTGTTTTTTCCAAGTATAATCTCCTTTGAGCTTCTAGAATTGATTCTTATTGAGCACGGTTCTAATCTACCTAACTTCAGCTCTCTCTTGTCTTCATTATAAGTTCCATTTGGTTTTGATCACATAAATACACCATATTGCAGCCTTAATTATGTCATCATACTGTCTTATCTCATGATTGATCTTAGCTAAGCCTCATCCATCTAGGCCGTCTCCTAAACTTGTGCACAAAATGTATAGAAACTGAATGCAGATGCATGTGTCTTGGCTATCTCTGTCTCGCTCTTGGTGTTGCTCATGTTGGGTCCGAAACAGAGTGTTGAAACATTGGGGGACCTTCATTGGTGCATCATTTTCCAGTGCAGGTGGAAACTTGAAGAAAATTGGTATGTTCTAGTTTAGCCAAGATAATGGACCACATCTATGTCTCACTCTTGATGCTGTCGGGTCCAAAACATAGTGTTGAAAGTTGAAACATTTGGTTAATCATTGATGCATAATTTTCCAGGACAGGTAGAAACTTGAAGAAAAATGATCTCTTCAAGTTTGGTTGAGATAATGATCTCTTCAACATTTGGTTAATCATTGATGCATGGCCCGCCACACTAAAAAAAATTCCGCCCATTTTTGACTTCTTCCCATTCAAAAACTGCATATCATATCTATGGTCAACCAAATCAACTCCACGTACTCATTCTGAGAATGACCTGTTGAATGTGGCATAACCTAAAAGAATTTAGCCTCTAAATCTACGGTTGAAACTTGAACCACCATAATAATAAAAGGGTTATAAATAGAGAAAAAATTCAATTACAAATAGAGAAGAAATTCATACGTGAGACAGTTAGAGGAATGTAGTTAGTCTAATTTTACATTAATGATCAATAGCTTCATGAGGACCTATGGCATCTGTGTAAATTTTTTGAGGGTTTCCTATTTTTTTGGTTGGCTTGTTCTAAATTATTGTTGAAAGTTTAGTTATAGCAACCATATTTGCAAATTTTTTCCATTGTAGATGGGAAGATGTAGTATATGTGATGATGGGATGCTCGTGGAAGCAGTCGTAGCTGTATGTGCTGCTGCCGCTGCATGTTTGTGTGCGGCTCACCATTTGATAGAAGAGGATAGAGCACCTGCACAAAATCATTACTTAACCAGAAGAGGGTTCTTAGATGAAGTGATTAGATCTGAGGATAACTGTTATAATTTGTTGAGAATGAATATGGATGCATTTCAAAGACTTGTCATAATGTTGAGAGGATCGGGCCGATTGCATGATACATTCCATTGTTCTGTTGATGAACAATTGGCAATGTTTTTACATATAATAGCACATAATGTCAAGAATCGAGCGATCAAGTGCTATTTTAAACGGTCTGGTGACACGGTGAGTAAATATTTCAACAAAGTGTTACTCGCCATAATCGGGATGGAAGATATTCTGTTGAAGCCACCTAGAACTGAAACACCCCCTCAAATCGAACAAAATCAATGATTCTATCCATACTTTAAGGTATTTCAAATAATTACTCTTCTCAATGCTTTACAAAACTATATTATTGTAGTTAACCTTCTTTAACTATGTTTTGATTATTAGGACTGTATAGGTGCAATTGATGGCACACACATTCCAGTGAAAGTGTGTGCGGAACATCTTCCTAAATTTCTGGGTCGAAAACATTGGCCATCACAAAATATTATGGCAGCATGTGATTTTGACCTCAAATTCACTTACGTGATGGCCGGTTGGGAGGGTTCTGCATCTGACTCAAGGATAATTGCCTCAGCAATTACACGGGAGAACGGCATATCCTGTCCTCCGGGTAGAAGACTTGTTAACTCTTCCACATTCAATCCTATCCAAAGATTAGTATTAACTAGTATGTCTTACCAATCATTAACTGTGTGTAGGTAAATACTATATTGTCGATGCTGGCTATCCTTTGCTAAAGCATTTCATCACACCTTTTCGTAGCACTCGGTATCATTTGAATGAATTTAGAGGTCGTGTACCTGCAACTCCACAAGAACTATTTAACCATAGGCATTCCTCGCTGAGGAATGTGATCGAACGTGCCTTCGGAGTGCTAAAGAAGAGGTTCAAAATCTTGGGTGAAGAGCCAATGTATCCTTTTGACACTCAAGTTAATGTTGTGATGGCATGCTGCATTGTCCACAATCATATTAGGGGAGTTATGCCGAATGATCCAATTTTGGATCTTGTTGATAGTGAGCTGCAGACAACTCAACATATGGCTCATCCAGACATAGTAGAGCCAATACTTTCAAGAGCAGCAGAAGGCCGTGAAGGGACTAGGATCAGAGCATTGATTATGAACGAAATGTGGGCTGATTTTGATAATAGGACACATTAAAATCTTTGTATTTTAAAAGCTTTGTGCTTGATTACTGACTATCTTAGCCCGGGCTTGGATGATGTGATACTAATTTTCGTTACTGCTTTATATGGTGAAAAACTTCTCTAGGAAACATCTTTGTTTACTCGTTGCTAGGTAGGTCTGATAGGGGGAAGTTTATCTAGCTTAATTGTATTTTGCTTATATCTGTTTCTTGATCAAGAAGTTATTAGAATTTTGTGCCTGGCTTTATATGGTAGTTTTCAAGCTACTAAATGAGCCAACTTTTAGGAAAAAAAAATTATTAACAAGGAATAAACTCGCATGTACATGCGCCCATGTGACAGCAACACGAAGGAAATTTGTGTTAGTATAATATGCAACATGTCACTGTTATTTGAAGGATCCACAGTGTTGGATAATCAGTTTCGGAAATGAAAATTACATATAGGCAAACCAAATTAATTACGGATGGTCTACTAAACTTGGTTTAACAACAAACAGAGGAGATGACATGGTTTGAAAATATCCCAAAGGAAGCATTGCTTGTTAAAGCTGAAGTACTTGACTGTTTATACCTCCTTCCTACCAAGAAAAAAAGGGAAGGGATTCAGTCCTTTTGCTAAAACCCTGCCATGAAATGCATGATTATCATCTATTATACATGTATGATTAAGCTAAAGATCTTTACTGCCTTATCTCTGTATTTTCACCTCTGAATTTACGCTAGAAATGTTAAACTGAAGTTCTGACTCTTGAAGCCAACATCAAGGTGATACTACCCTAAACTGCTTAACAATATATGTATAATTGAGTTGAGCTATATCATCTCAAGGATTGCTCATCTACAAAAATGAGGGCTGCCATGGATTGGATTTCATATCATGTAAGCTTTCTATTTATGCTGGACTGTCATCTCATGTAAGCTTTCTATTTATGCACTATGTTTTAAATAATGATATCCCATAATCCTATACCAATTCTTGCACTTTAGGGGAAAAAAAAAAAACATAAGTTACAAAAACGTATCGATACATAACTTCGAGGGGTAAGATTGGTGTCATACATATTCTTACAAGTGAAGTAGACAAAGTTAAATAGGTGACAAAGAGGTGAAGTTAGAAGAAAAGGCATGATATTACGAACAACAAAAGCCAAGACTTCAGTATCATTTAAAGCAGAGACAAATTTTAATGATATAGACAACAAATTCATCAAACACAGGTGCCTAAAAATTATTTGTACCAAGAAGAAATTCAAAAAATTTAAAGCTAGGCAGTTAAATCTGTGCTATAAAAAAAAAGGCTTAGATGAACAGAGGTGGGTAAAAGGATGAAGAATCTCAGTAAGATAAACCTGAATTAATCATGAAATCATTCTACTTTTGTGTTTACTAGTATATTATAAATCTAACTTTTGGGCTTATGCGTTATATCCCATTCAAGCGGCAACAGTAAGTCCAATTGGACATACAAACATGGAAAAACATTGTTTTTCGAACAACTTTAAATTGGACAAATGCAGCTCTATATAGAAATTATCGACATATTCTTGTAGCAGTATTTCATGTTTTGGTTTTGAAAGAAATCATTCTACTTTTGTGTTTTTATGTGCGAATCGCATGCTATTGTTTTAGCTAGTCTATATAAAAACACAGTAACTCCATGAATAAGAGATTAAACACAAAAGAGAAAAGGAGAAAGAAAGAGTAAAAATACCTCTAAGTTGCCCCTTCTGTCCCATACGCTGCAGACTGTAGATGTAATCAACAATTTTCTTCTGGTCCTCTGTATCGAACACCCGAGTGTGAAGCTCAAGCCCTTGAAGTACATTTGTGGGTTTCCCATCAATCCTCTCAATATAAACAAAATCCTTCTTCCTTCCAACTTGTGACACCCTCATCCGCTCTCCTTGCTCTGACTTATCATCTGATACACCATTCTCTATCACTAGTCCATTATCGGGCGATACACCGAATCCTACCCGGTCTAATGAGCGTTGCCGGCTGCTCACCGATGATGAGTGTGGGGAGTTAGCAATGGGGACTTGGGGCCTTATGGGAGACTCAAGTTCAGATGTACGGGTGGAGTTCCAAGGAGAGCTCTGGTGCTGGTGAAACCCATTAGTTGAAGATGTGGAGCTCTTCTCCGGGGAATACAAGCTCGATGAATTTGCATAACACAAATCTTCAGAGCTGTCGGAATTATTATTACTTAGCAATGAAACCCCATCAAATTTTCCTGCAAACAGATATAGATCACAAAGCAATAGCTTGAAGTTTAGTCATATACCCATGAAAGTTTTCACAACAAAATCAAACAATATTCAACCAAAACCCCAGAAAGAAATAAGATCATATTGTAATCAAACGGCCTGGCCTGAAACAGGGCAATTAGACTCATATGACAAAAGGGGTCCTATTATTTATACAATTATATACTTACACTAGAGCAGAAGGAGAAAAGACATCTGTAAAAGCTTAGCATGCTTATATGGAGGACAAGGCAGGATTCCTAGTTAGTTGGGTCTTTGAGAAAAAATGTATATGGAATGAGAAGAAATTAAACCATCATCAATGCATATCGAATATTCTATGCATAATCTTGAGCAATGTAGTTGTCATAGTATGCTTAGTTTGAAGGTTGAACTGTTGGTTGATCTAATTTTACTTCTGAAAGAATAATTGTCTCATGTTTTAATGGGGGTAATTTTTGATTCTCTGTATCAGCTGTTTTGCTTTCATATGCTAATGGATTTGGGTACTGTCATCAGGTCGCCTTGTCAAAGGATCTTTGTCATTTGATCGTGTTGTGCTTTTAAAACAATGTGCTTGAATGGGATATTCTATTTACTGTTATCAGCAATTAGACCTTGTCTGAATGCTATTTGTCAGGACTTACAATGGGACTATATTCTGTGATAGACCTACATGGATATTCTATTTACTGTTTATGTCATTTTGGTTGTATTATGCTACTAACATATTTTACTCATTTGTAGTAGCAATGGACACGTTCAGCAATCCACATGAGCATGGGAATAGTGACAATACAAGGACACGGAAAAATACGATATGGTCTCCAGAAATGGATAAGTGTTAGGTAGAATCATTAGTGATTCAAGCAAATGAGGGCTTAAAAATAGACAAAGGTTTTAAAGAGCATGCATATACAGTGACCCGCAACATAATCAACTGCAGATTCGTGTTGGACTTAGCAAACCATCACATCATAAATCGAATGAAGACAATTCGAAAAAAATATAGGGTCATTAAAGATATGCTTAGCGCTTCAGGATTTGCTTGGAATGAAATCTCAAAGACAATTGAATGCGATGACGATGTATGGACAAGATATGTTGCGGTATCTCTCTCTCTCTCTCTCTCTCTCTCTTTTTGTTCTGAAATAGGTTCATAACAATGACTTTATATACTATGGTAAATATGGTTGATAATCTTTTTACAGGCACATCCTGATGCGAAGGGCATGCGAGGGAAGCCGATAGAAATGCTAGATGAACTTAGTATTGTTTGCGGCGTAGACCAAGCCACGGGACAGTGGGCTCGCATCCCCTCGGATGTGAATGCTAGGCGTCAAATGGAAACCCAAGAGCCCAGTGATGGGTCTTTCCCTATGATGCAGTCTGGTTTTGATGACTATACTGAAGGCGATGGAGTAGACTCTTTTCCATATATGGGCAGAACATCATCACGGCCCGTGGAGAGTAATACAACAGGATCTTCGCATCATAGTGGTAAGAGGACAAAACGTAGTAAAAACATTGAAGCGGTGAACGAGACAATGGGTGTAGTCGCTCATACCATGGGACGGTTGGCTGAGGCAATCGAGCGGATCCATAATGTTGTTAACGATGAAGCATTGGTGCAAAAAGTTGAAGAGCTGGAAGGGGTCGATGAGGCAACACGTGTAATTGCGTTGGAGTTCTTGAACGAAAATCCATCGAAAGCGAAGACCTTTATGCAGCTCTCCTCCAATGAGAGAAGGTCATTCTTCATCTTTAGGCATTTGTCTGATTATGGTGTTCGTAGGTGTTAGCTTTTCTATGTAGGAGGATTTCGTCTTACGTCTTGGTACAAATGTTAACAGTTTTAGTTGTTCACAAGCATTTAGTTTATTTTGAAATATTGTGGCATGTCCTATTATTACCGGCTAGGATTGTTTTGATGGTAATAGATGTTCTTTTGTCGTTTTTGTTATATCTACTTCTATGATTGTTGTTGCTTATACTTGGATATATTTTGCATGTGTGATTTACAGGTTACCTCCAAAAACAGGGTATGTATATGAGTGCAGGGTATGTGGTTTGGAGACACTCAATTTCTATTTTTGAAATTTTGGGTCTCCTTCTTTGGTTCAGTCTTTGAACTGGATGTGAGTTAACATTTGGATTGACCCCTGAACTGGGTTGTCTTCTCTAGGATCCTTGTTTAGTTTTGGTCAGGCTCTGATCTGGGAGGTTTGAGTTTCTGCTCTTCCAACAGAAAAATGTTGAGGTGTGGTCTGGAGACACCCATTTGGTTGAAATTACACAGTGACAATCCTATTTACAGTATAATTTGAACTAAGTACATATATAGGCAGTTGATCTAGAGCTTTTTACAAAACATTTTACACAGATTATGATCATGATTGCTAACACCCATCTTGATTCATTTCTTCTTGAGACAGGTTCAGCCTCCAGGAACATGCTTTCAGCCAGACAATTAGATTATGTATTCATTCTTGTGTATACGAAGAACTCCCTTTAATAGGAAACTACCTAGATGACCATGGTGCTTCTGGAAGCTCTCAGCCTCTATGGCTCTACAATTATCATGTTCTGAATGGCCTCCGAACAAATGAAGTTGGGAAATTTGATGATCCCATAATGATACCTGTATATCAATTCCAATTGTGCTGCTACAAGAAATACTGGGGAGAAGATGCAAACAAGTTTAATCCATTGCGATTTGCAAATGGACTATCAAAGCTACCAAACACCCAAATAAATGCTCTAGTACTAGATTTTTCCATGGGTTCAAGCATGTATGCATTGGACATAATTTTGCAATGTTGGAAGCAATTCAAGACGGTGGTTGCCGTGATTCTTCAGAGGTGCTCCTTAACACACTCTCCAATTCTTGAAAGACCTTTCCATGCCACAGATTCTTGTGCTTCTAGTGTAAACTTGGGTAGCTGAGTTGAATAGTCCACATCTTAGTCTGCTCCTCCCTATACAAATAATTTATGATTCAGTGGAAGGTGAGGTTGCCTGAAGCATTCATGAATTTCATGACAACTTGAATGCAAAGTGTAAAAAGCTCTAGATCAACTTCCATTGGTGTGCAAAGAATCACAGCCTTTAATTTATGATAATAATTTATGGTAATGTATATATGGAATTGTTTAATGGGTAAAATGGGTACTTAGTACATATTTATGTCACTTTCTTTTGTAATTTTCTTTCAAACCAAACACACATAAGAAAAGAAAGTATCACTTTTCTTTCAAAATTTTCTTTCAAAACAAACACACAAAAGAAAATTAATTTTCTTTTCTTTTCTTTTCCTTTCTTTCCTTTTCTTTTCTTTTCTTTCACCCACTTTCTCGCCAACCGAACACACCCTAAGGGTGTGTTCATTTGGCGAGAAAATGGGTGGAAAAAAAAAAATTTTAAAAATTAAAATTTTCTTTCAAAACAACTATCAAAAGATGGAGGAAGTTTTTGAAAGAAACTTTTGAGAAAGTTCAAAAAAATGAAAGTGTGTTTCTTGTAAATCAAACACAAGAAAAGTATAAGAAACTCATTTTTCTTTTACTTTTCTTAATTTTCTCATTTAAGGGTTTGTTCGTTTCAAGAGAAAGTGAAGTAAAATAAAAGAAAATCTCACTTTCTCTTGTTTGTTTGGTGTTCGGTTGGAGAGAATTGACACAATTTCCCAAAAACAACTTTCTCTCTTGTACATTTTTTTTTTCTTTCGCTTTCTTTAAGAACTTTCTATGGAAATTGTAGGTTATTTTAAGACAAAGCATGACACGATTTCCAAGGTGAGCCTATAAAGAGACTAAGGGTCATTACTTTTGAAAAGTTTTCTTTTCTTATAACCATTCTTGTAAACCGAATACACAAGAGAAAAGAAAGTTATAATTTTCTTTTCTTTCCTTTTCTTTTTTTTCAAATTCTTTTCTCCCAACCCTTTCTTTTGAAACGAACATACCCTAAGTAAGGTTCTATTCATTTCAAAAAAAGAAAGAGGATGTGAGAAAAAAAATAAAAGAAAAGAAAAGAAAATTTTATTTTCCTTTGATTGATCGGTTTACTAGATTAGAGAGAAGAAAAAATTTTCAGAAAAATCTAGCGGTTGAGAGTTAAGAATTATCACCCCAATAATCGTGTCAATGTTTTCTTTTAGACTATCCTTCTTTTGTAAAGGAAAAGTTACGAAAGAAAGTAAAAGAAAATAGTAACTAGTGAAAGTTATGTCTTGAAATTTGTGCGTTTCTTTTACAACAAGCAATTGAAAAGTAAGAGAATGTGGGTTTTTTTTTTCACTTTATCCCACTTTCTATTGAAATGAACAGACCCTAAACGAATGTATCCTAAGGGTGTGTTCGGTTGGGGGTAAGTGGGTGAGAGAAAGTAAAATAAAAGAAAAAAAAAAAGTGAAGAAAACAAAGTAGAAGAAAGCGAGATTCTTTTGTGTTTGGTTTGAGAGAATAGAATAGGTAGAAAGTGTTATTATTAATTTTTCTTTTTTATTTTTGGTGTTTTGTTTAGAAAAAAGTTGAAATGAAATATTATATGAAATGTACGGTATTTCCAAAATTACCTCTTATACAACAAGTTTACCAAAGATAAACACTTGTCCATTTTAACTTACTAATTGTGGTTCAGATTCAATAATTTTTAGGGTTCAATAATATAACGTTAGTTTTTAAAAATTATTAACCTTAGGATTAGTGAATCTTGACCATAGTTAATAGGGATTAAAAGAAACACATGTTAAAGTGTGAGTGCAATTGAACTCGGGAAGGGTTCAATTGTGCAATTGACTATGATCTAATCTCCTTTGCCAAAGTAGGGGCAGTTGGGCCCACCTTACCAATCAGCCAATTGTTCCCTCACGAATGAAGGAGGGTAGAATTGTAAGAGTATTCTTCCTCGAATTGCGTGTGTTTCTTTTCTCTATCAAATTATGGGATTTTTTTTCTGGTATGGTTAGGCCGCAACCCCAGTTAGCAAGTCAGTAACTATTCTAAGTTAAAGGTGGGTGGAGAGTGCAACCCACTCTCACCCTCTCGGGAATGGAACCTGGAACCTCCTTCCTAAGGAAGGGATACACCTACCACTAGGCTATTCCCACAGTATGTGAATTGGGGTAAATGAGAGAATAAAAGGTACTTTTGGAGAAATAACTTTTTAGATAAAGTGACCTATTTTTGTGAACGGAACATGGGGTAGGTAGCGGACGCGGGGGGGAGGGATTCTCCCACTTTCTTTTACTTCCTCGCACTTACCCCTTAACCGAACACAGCCTAAGGGATAAGGATTGGGTACGACCATAAAGCGGAAGAAGGCAGTTTTCTCATGCTGTCACCCTAATGACTCATTTAATCACTGTAATAAGGAACAAGCTTAAGAGAGTCACACATTATGCTTAATTTGATATTTGTATCACCTGAAAAGTGAAAATTTAAGTACATGGTGAGGTCACCTACAGATATACTAGGGATCATTGTGGTGTAGGGACCATCACCTTCTACTTGAACATGACTCCAGACTCATAACACTCGTCTTTCTTTCCTATATATAAACAAACACATCTCTCTTACATACTTCTATGCAATAAGAAGAAGAAACGGGTTTTCTGAACTACAAATAAGCATAGTGAAGGAGAAAAGGTGATTCCTAACTTGAGGTTTGAGAAAAATATGTTCTATTTTTAATGTTCTAAGTCTGTGGCTATATATATCCTCGTTTAATTCTGGTCACTGAATAAAAGTTGATGAATAACTAATTAATTTCTTATTCTAGTTATTATTTTACCTTTTCTGTTCTATTATTAATAAAGCGGATTCTTCCAATGTATAAAATAAAATTTCTAATGGGTTTTGGTACTATGACCTTCTCATCCATGATTATTTTTTTTTAGGCATTTTCCCTCAAAAGAAATAATAAATTGTATTGATACTCGATATCAAAAAATTCCAAAACTAAATAAGCATGCAGTTTCTAACTAAACCTAACTAAAGGATTGAGAAAAAGATGGTTTTTTTTTTGTTTTTAATCTTCTTGCGAGCAAGTCTTTTATTCTTGATCTAACACTAGCCCGTGTGACACTAGTCATGTGAAGAGTCTTTTGCAGGTGGAGCTTCTATTAGTACGTACCGTAGCAATTGCATAATGTGGAAAATGCTAGTCATTTGCAAGTAGAGTTTCTATTAGTATTGTAGTGGTTTATACTAGTCTTTAATTCCTGATCTAACACTAGCTAATGTAAAGGTGGTGAAGGTATTCTAATTATTTAGAGAGGTAGTGGCAGTTTTGCAAAATATTCTCTCTATATTTACAAGATTACCACTGCCTCAACATTAGAAGGGGGGCTCCACTCTAATGCCTTGAAGCAGAGCTCTGCCTCATATTTAAACTCTTAAAAAAAGAGTTTAACTATGAAAGGAGTTCCAATTTTGGAGATAATCGGAGCAATCCAAAATATGACTTGATAGAGGTATGTTAGGAATTATAAAAAAATTTAGTTGACAGAAATATCCTTATTTTATATTTACTAGTTGGCGTGCACGTGTGTAAATATAATAACAAAAATATATAGTATAAAAATTTGAGGGCGATTTTAGAGAAATAGACCCTAAGAATATTTTAGGAACCAAAGAAAAAAAAAGGACATTTTGGGCATAAAATTTGATGGACATGCTATTAAAAAAATGAGGGCATTTGGGGTATAGAAAATTAAGAGATTTTTTTAAATAAATAAAATAATATAGGGATATTTTGGAAAATATCACTTAAGGGAAATGTCAAGAACAAAAAAAATATATATAAGGGCATTTTAGGTATAATAAAGTTTGAGGTCGTGTTTGGAACAAAAAAAAGTGTAAAGGGTACTTTTGGTATAAATTCTTGAGTGAAAAGTTGTTTTTTTATGATATGGGTTTGATGGGTGGCATCGGATTACCTCTAGCGGACACCCGAGGCGTGCACTCAGACGTCCACACATCATCCGACATGTGGAGATAAAAAGGGGAGAGCTATCAAGTGGGGAGAAGTCAAAAACATGGGGAGAAAATGAAATGACTTCTCTCCCTTTTATCGCTACATGTTGGACGATGTGTAGACGCCTGAGTACACGCCTCGGGCGTCCGCTAGGGGTAATCTGATGTCTTGATGGGTTTGAAAAAGTCAATTCGTTTGAAGAGGTATGAATAAGAGAGAATGTGTATTAACTATATTAGGGATTGGATCACAGCCAAATGAGATTGATCTCCCCAACTTCAATTGGACCCACAAGTCAACACATGTCCCTTCTAACCTTTATTAATTGTAGTTAAGATTCACTAACACTTGGGTTCAACAATACAACTTTGGTTTTTAAAAAAAAAAATAAAAAAATATTAACCTTAAGGGTTAACTAATTGAACGTCCAAAGTTCAAAGGGACACATGTTGACTGGTGGTTAAGATTCACCAACGCTTGGGGTTCAACAATATAACGTTGGTTTAAAATAACTAAAACAATTAAAAAATCATAACCTTGGTTCTTAAAAATTAAAAATATTAATCCTAGGAGTTAAAAATTCTTAATCAGAGTTAAATACCAATTGCGATTGAACTTCTTTTGTTCAAAGGGACACATTTTGACCCGTGGTTAAGATGCACTAATGCTTGGGGTTCAACAATATACCTTGGTTTTTAAAAAAAATTAGTTCTAAGGGTTAAAAATTCTTAACCAACCCTGAATTTTATCCATAGTTGGTTAAAAAGGATATGTGTTGACCTGGGGTGCGATTGAACTCCTCCCCGAGTTCAATTGCTATTGATAGTGATCTGATCTCTAACTATAATAAATACTTTTGAGTTAGGTGGAACAAAGGGTATAATGGGAAAATAATTTTAAAAAATAAAGGGTATTATAGGAATAGAATCTTGTACAAACAAAAATTTTGCCTTATTTCTCCTCTTTTATAAAAGGTTGTATAGATAATATTCAAATTACCATTGTAAGGCATATTTGGGATTGCTTCTTTTATTTCTTTATTCAGAGCTACTATTCATAGTTAAACGGTTAAAAATATAGATAGAATGACTCTTGTTTTTATCATTTTCACCAGTTTCACATTAGAGCAGTGGTCATTCCTAACAATCACATGCAAGGTGCGATACCTTTGTCAATTAAAAAAATATATTCAAAGATGTATATTTTCTTTATTTAATGAAACATATAAAAGAGGTATATATGTTGGTTTGCTATTTAAATGATAATCATTGTTAAGAACCACATGTGAAAAATGATCATTTTTTCATTCAAGCAAAAACTTAGAAAGAGCAATATTCTTTGTCATTTTTGTCGGTTTCCTAGTTAAACAATTCTATTGTTTATAATGCAAGTGAAAATGATACTTTTGTTATTTTAGAACTTTAGATTATTTTTTTTTATAAGAAACGAACTTATAGATATTTTTGAACTATAATTTCAAAGTTTACTTTTAATAAACTTCGTTTGCGAAAGATGGATTTTGGTTCAAGAGGAGAGCTCGACAAATTAGTGAAACAAAAATTATATGGATTTTAGAATCTATGTATTTTATTTATTTATTTATTGAAAAAAATGTCCTTCTAATGTAAAGTGTTTTACTTTCGAAAAGTGTTCAATGAAAACAAAAGCCATAAATGAGATTTTCTGTGAATTTTATTTGTGTTCCACTTATATACATTGAAACAGATGGGCTAGAGAGATGCCTTAATTTCTAGGAGAACAAATCCTTTCAAGTTAATTCACCATGTCCAAAATGAATAAAAGAGTCATTTAAAGGAAATCATAATAAATAAACTAAAAACTTGGTTTAATAAAGGGGTGGTGTTTATTGTGTTGTCAGTGATCTTGGGTCGTAGGTTGACATTGGAAGCGGACTTGGAAAGGATGGCAGATATTGGGCCTATAAGTGGGGAGAATGAAAGATCACATAGCAATATTTCTATTCAAGAGTTGGCAAATTCAATTAGAAGAAATTTGAGCAATGAGCTCCCCTTATCATCTGAGACTTGTATATACAGAGTTCCCGAGGTCCTCCGCAGAGTAAGTGAATCAGCTTACACTCCTAAATTAGTCTCTATTGGCCCTTTTCACCGCGACAATCAAAGCTTGTGTAAAATGAATGTGCATAAAAGGAGGTACTTGAACACTTATCTTGAACAGTACCCTGAGATAAATTTGGAGTCTTGTCTTGAAACTTTGAGTGGGTTAGAACAACGGGCTCGCCAATGTTATGCAGAAGACATCCACCTTAATAGCAACCAATTTTTAGAAATGATGCTTCTCGACGGTTTCTTTATCATTGTGTTCCTCCAAAAGTTTTACTCATTTGGGAGAGAAGATAACGACCCTATACTTAATACCATGTGGATGCCCTCTCTCATACAAGTTGACATGATATTACTTGAGAATCAACTTCCCTTCTTTGTTCTTGAGCATTTATTTAACCTAGTGCATGGAGTCTCCGACAATAATTATCAACATTATGATATCTTTGACATGACCATTTATTTCTTCACTAGTTTTGTGGGAATGTATACTACTCCAGTCGAAATTGATAGTTCTATGGTAAGGCATATTCTAGATCTCTTTAGAACTTGTTGCATTCCCAGCATAAGTACTGAGGAATATGATTTCTTGAACTTCGGACCTATCCCTAGACACAGTGTGACAGAGCTCCACGAGGTGGGTGTCAAGTTTAAAGCGGGTGTCAGTGAAAGCAATTGCTTAATGGATGTAGAATTTACTGGTAAAGTTTTGAAAATCCAACCTTTACTTATTAGAGATGGGACAGAACCTTTCTTTCGAAATCTTATTGCCTTGGAACAGTGTCACTATCCCACCGAGTCGTATGTCAACAGTTATGCAGCCTTCATGAACAGCCTCATCAACACTCCCAAGGACGTAGATTTACTCGTTCATCATGGAATTATTCTCAACTATTTAGGCAACAACGAAGAGGTGTCGCATTTTATTAATAATCTTTCTTCAGATGATATTATTTATGATGATTCCTATTTTTCTGAAGAATATGCAGAACTTGATGCATATTGCAAAAAGCGTCTGCACAAGTGGATGACATCTTTGAGACGTTATTATTTTCACTCTTCTTGGGCAGTCATTCCGTTCATCGCTGCAGTTATACTCCTCATTCTCACACTCATACAATCTGTATGTTCTATCGTTTCTCTGTAGTCTGGAAACTTTTTTGTTATTCTGCTGCTGCAAAAAAAATAAAATTTCTCTGTAATAAATTTGTTTGAAGATATTACTTACTTATTGTATTATATTTTCACAATCCTATTTGTTTGAAGATATTATATTCTGTTTGAAGATGTTTCCAAAGATGTGAGATTACTTCATTTACTTGGAATTGTTTACGAAATTGATGAAAGAGGGGTTCCACCCTTCTTGATCTTTACACGGGCTGTCTGTGATACTCATGTCCAATATATTACCAGAATGAAATGGTCCAAACTATCTGATTCAAATAATTTATTTGTCATAAGGAAATCTCCTAGCTACTAAGCCCGTAAACGTTTTGGGTTCCAACCATCCTACCTGTGTGAGGCAGTTAAGTTAATTCTAGTTATCCCATTGGACCGCAAGTACTTATAATTGAGTTCCTATTTCGTTAAATACATTATAAGTTCCAACCGAAAACACAGATGATTAACACAGCCATAAAACTGTTTTCACTCACACCAGTTATTAAGCTATTAAGCTAACTCAAATAAAGGCAAGAATCCTGTTTACAGTTCAGTAAGAGAGTGTCGGAAGACACATTAATGAAAGTATTGTTGCTTTCTGACCAGTAATTGATATTTATAACATACTTATGAGGTCAATGAGCTTACTCATCCATACAAGAAAGCATGAGCGCAAATCAAAACTCAAAGGTAAAATTTGGTGAATTAAGGATGAGCAGCAGGTCGACTACCGAGAACAATTGTTCAAATGTGATGCAGGCCCGTTTGCGGGTGTTTAGTCCCACATCAGGCGTGTGTTGGGAACTCCTGGCCTTCTTATGTAGTGGAGCTAACTCACCCCAATAGTCTAGTCTTTTGGGAGTGAGCCCCGCTGCATCAGTGGTATCAGAGCCAGCTCGTGGGCACTGCCATGGACTTTGGACCCTGTAATTCGATGCTGTGTCAAGCTCTCTCGAGACGCGAGATTTCAACTGGGGGAGTATGATGCAGGCCCGTCTGCAGGTGTTTAGTCCCACATCTGGCGTGTGTTGGGAACTCCTGGCCGTCTTATGTAGTGCGGGTACCTCACCCCAATAGACTAGTCTTTTGGGAGTCAGCCCCGCTGCATCAAAATGTAAGGGAATACAATTGCTCACTCTTTAGCAGCAACTAAATTGCGAAAACTTCTTCTGCTCTCTCCATCTCATTTGTATTTTGAGTCAAGAATTCATATAGGGGTGTTTGAGACCCAGGTGGTTCCTGAGATTTTCCTCTCGGCTTATATATGGTTTATGATATATTATGTGCTGACCAGCATACTTATGGGTTCTTATTACATTTTGATTATTAAATTATTTTGTTTATTTAATCATGTCATAGATTTCTCAGTTAGTTTTATATATTACATTTTCTCTTTCACTTATGGTACTATGACTATTCTTTTCCATTTCTCCCAATAAAATTACATGCACATTAATATTTCAGTGAAGGTAGCTATTTTGGAATATATTTTTAAAATTTCATCAAGAGTTTCTCGTAATTCTATCATTGTTTAATGAACTAAATATTCTTTTAACTTAAATTTATTTTAATAGTTCTCTTCATTTTCCATTATATTTACTTGATTGGTTCAGAGATTCACAAGAATTCAAATGGATCAATTTGGAATCTGAGAAGTTTCACTTATAGTGGAACCTATAGGCAAAACTCGGTTTCTGAACTAGCTTTTATAGCCTTCAAACCATCTAGGAAACCAAAGATAAACAAGTAGATCTTTAATAGCAATATAATCTATATCTTGATATATTTTTTTAATCCAGTTTAGGGAATTTTGAACATAATTTACGACAACTAAAAGTTACCTAACTTGCATTTCAACACCCTGTCATTCTAATTTCCATACAATCTAAAATTCACGTCCAGCATCTACAAGATGCAAAAGAAAAAGGGGAACAAAAGGTGGGTACAACGCCCAGATATAACATATACTTACACAAGTAAAAGCAGGTAAGCTCTTCCAAACATGGTTCAAAATTGTACAGCCATGACTAAATCTCAGTTGCCCCTCAAAAAGTCTACAAGGATGGTATGTCAGCCTTGTTTTACATGTCTAAAGGCCCAAAGGGGTGGGCTGGACCCACCATTTGAGGGGTCTATCAATATCGTGTACAGAAAAAATTGATTATCCTAGGCTAGATCCATCAGATAATGGCTACACCACATGTACCAATATGTCGTCAATGACCATCCTTACTCTCTTCCAAGCGCACAACTGGTATATAATTTTCAAAGGGAAGTGCACAATTCAATACCCTGATTTCATTTTCTCTCAGACGGCCCTGGAGGGTACTAATAGCAGGACTTAAACTGCTAAATGATTAAATAAACAGTGAGTATTTGATTAAGTTATAAGCAAGCACCAGTAACTGGAAGAGAAGCACTGAGTGAATCTGTTTTCCACCAATAATCCATTAACTTGCAAATGGAAGCTGATGGATGAATGTCAGGTGGTGCACTTTCCCATCTCTAAATAAAGATGTAAGAACAATAAAACAAATAAATAAAAATATGATGGGAAAATCCACTAAAATGAGCATGACATGATTATCAATAATAAATATATGGGTGGGTACAATTTGTTAACCTCATATTCTCCCAGAGGGCTTTGTTGTATGCTGAGTGCTCCTCCTCATACAGTACATGTTCCACAGATGGAATACTCTGAGCTTTAGTAGAAGTATACAGTCTCATTATAAAAGCAATGAAATCTCCATTAAGAACGACTCTTGTTGATCCATACTTTCTTAAATGCCAGCATTTAATGTATTCACAATATATTTTGGACATCTAATGTTAAAGTTGGTGAATCTTCTCTAAGAATGGAAGTCATTCCGATATGATATAGATACACATGGAGGTTACAAACTAGCACTCAAGCACAATTGATACCAAAAGAATGAGCAGTGTAGTTGTATAAGAAAGGAAAATAAATAACCCAGCACTTTTCGCTTATCAATCCTTCAAATTGGGGAAAGGAGTTTTACAAAATAGGTTACTTGCCCTATAAGTCACAAGAGCAACAATGGACTCTTACTAGGGACAGACAGAAGAGACAATTTAAGCCACCTCTAAGATATGGTTACATATGCTCTTAGTGTGGCAGAAAATGTTAAGGTTCAGGAACCAGTACTTATGAGGAGGCCATTAACCAAACCTATTAACTTAGGTAAATGATGCCTACAAGCCCAAAAATAAGGTACAACTATTGTCTTAATGGTAAAATGGATATTTATTTGAATAAAATTCTTATAATTTTATTTTATATTATAAGAATACTAAACCTCTAGCTCTTGGAAGGATCAACCGAATGTAAATCCTCTGGTCGGCGCCTAATATTGTAACTTGTATTAGGTGCCGTGTCCCCCCTTTGAACTCGCCACATCTCTACCATTATAAACCCTGGAACTGTGGTTAAGTTTCACTCACCCTTAGAGTTAAGCCATTTAAAAATGGTTTTAAAAAGATTATTAGACAATTTAACAGCCTTTATCTGGGGTTAAGATTCACTAACCTAGGGTGTTACAAATTTTATTTTATTTTTTTCTAAAAACCAAGGTTAAATGACTTAACACTAGGGGTAGGTGAAACTTAACTATAGTTCAAGGGTGGAGACGTGGCGAGTTAAAACCGGGGACACATCGCCTAATACCAAGTTATAGCACTAGGCACCAACCAGAGGTTACGGTATTAGGCGCCAACCAGAGGATTTGTACTCTGTATTAGGCGACGTGTCCCCCCTTTTAACTTGCCACGTCTCTACCCATTTAAAACCCTTGAATTGTGGTTAAGTTTCACCCATCCTTAGGGTTAAGCAATTTAAATTTTTTTTTTAAATATATTAAAAGACAATTGTATACCTTTTTACTATGGTTAAGATTCATCAAACCTTAGGGTTATGCCATTTAAAAATGTTTTTACTAGCCGTGTTTAAGATTCACTAACCTAGGGTGTTAAAAAAATTAATTTTTTTTCTAAAAACCAAGGTTAAATGGCTTGACCCTAAAATTTAGTGAAACTTAACCACAGTTTAAGGGTGTTAAAAGGGTAGAGACATGGCGAGTTAAATGGGTGACATGTCACCCAATACTAAGTTGCAGTATTAGACGCCAACCCGAGGATTTGCCCTCGAGGTCGGGCCATGCGTGGATATCCTGAGTCTTAAAGAATCCGACTAGTCCCACGTATTGCATAGGGAATACACCACCGCATGCAACGGATATTGAGGGAGCCTAGGAATCAACCTCAAGATCTCGGGTTGGGTTAGGGTGAGTTTTCTTGTCTCAACCGAAATTATTGATTTGCGCTCACTCTTAAAGGCAACTTTTTCCATTACTAAATTGGAAGGCACATATCAGAGGACCCAATCGGACGCTAAGTGCTTTACAGAAATAAGGATGCTCTAATTTTAGAGCTTTTCTGGGCAAAATCATGTGCCAAAGAGCTCGCATTCCGGCTAACATGTTGAAAAGAGATCTCCTCACATGCTTGTTGTAGCAAAAGTGTAGCAAAAGTCATGAGGCCGTGATAAAGCTATCCTTATTTGAAATCTCTCTTATTTTTTAAAAAAATGACAAAAAAAACCTCTTCCACATATATTTTGTAGAATCCGTATATATTTTTTTTAATGACAAAAATTTCACTCTCTACTTATATTTTTTAAAAAAATTTTAAGAATCAATTTATGAATACTTTCAAATATGCTCCAAAGTCCTAGCCTTTTAATTCAAATATTTAAGAATTAAGGTTAGATTTGGCTTATTTTATCATTTTCTAAAGTCTCACATCAATTCTAATCTTGACAGTTGATTATTTGATTTAAAGGATTAGGGTTTGTGAGTATATTTAGGAGTACCTATAGACATTACTCTTTTTTTAAGTGTTAAAATATGTCTCTACAAAATATATTTTCAATTTGACAAAAATACATCTCTTTACATATATTTTTCAAAATAACATCCCGCTACTTGCTCCAATAGTAGGGTTCACCTCTCTTATGAGAGAGGTTGTGGGATTCATTCTCAATGAGTGATGTCTTGCAAGAGTTCTACTCTGTGTTATTAACCACTAACTAATGATTACTTTAGTAGGTAAATAATAATAATATTAATAATAATTATTATATATATATATATATATATGCACACAAAATTGAGGGCATTTTTCATCTATAAAGCCTACTTACAAGCCTGGCTGGGCCCTAAAGAATAGGGCAGCCAATATGAAGCCTGAGCTTTGGCAACACCCTTTATGGCCCGCCGGGCGGCCTCATACACTATATATATATATATAAATATATTGTTGTTGTAAATACAATTCCATTAAGTAGTCTTTGTCTGCCTATAGTTCAATGACTTTAATAATGATATTTTTTTTTTTTTTTGGTACGGGACTAAGCTCTCAGAGCTCAGCTTACTAAATGTTCTGCTTGTTAGGGACTAAGTTATAAGGGTTGGGGTATGCTTTTTTCATAAACACCTCTGTGGTGAATATTTTATGTTCAAGTGCATTTAAAGAAAATGATTAAGAGTATCTCATTTTCCAATGACAGTAAGATTCAATCACTCATTTATCCTTGTAATGAAACACACCATCGAGATGTTATCTAAATGCATATCAAGATAAAATACATCTACACCAAAAAATAAATAAATAAAACACATGACTAATTAATAAATATTTCTTTGATAATTAAACCGTAGTTCATAATCAAGTGGTCAATTTTGAACTCAACCAATTCCCAACCTTGATAAAGGAGGAGGATTGATGTCAGGTTGACAATCGGTGGTGGTTTGAAAAAATGTTATGCTATTTTATTACTTTATTTTCTTTCAAGCCCAACCCTAACCCTGAGGGTAGGGCTTGAGCTAAGCCAGTTTAGGCCCTTTGAGGGCTTGGATTTGACCTTTATCAGTGATGGTTGGGTTTGGACAACATGGCTAGAGCCATCGACAACCTTACCCTCTCTATTTGTATTTTTTAAAAGAACAGAAAAATCACCTTCACACATAATTTTTTCTAAATGATAGAATACTCCACACATTTTCTCAAATGATGAAAAAAAAAATTTACGTATATTCTAAACAATGATAATTCTTTAACTAGGGAGTTAACATTAATGCCATCTTTACATATTTTTAGTTCGAATGAAAAAAAAAACTTCTCTTTACATTTAATTTTTAATTTTTCTTTCATCTAAACACAAATGAATAAAAGAAAGCAATTTTACACCTTAATCTTAACCAAACAAAAAAACAATGAGAAAATTCATAATTTACCCCTTTTTTGCTTTTACACTATAAATGATTTATATTGTAAAACCTCTTAATTGAAAAACAAATAGAAACTAAACCCTAAACCATGATTTTGGTCTCTCTTTGTGTGTGTTGTTCTTCTTGTTATTCTCTTTTGGAGTAATGCCTAGAGAGAAAATGAAATCTCTTGTCACTTCTTTACTCCCCTAAACTGATTTTCTCACCATTTTATCTTTAAATGGAATCAGTAAAAGGAAGTCAGCATTGAAAATGTATGAATTCTTGGCACATCAATGGTTAGAGTAAATAAAAACTAGATATTATTACTTGACTTGGGTTGAAAATTCTCCAAGTTTGACTTGAGAGCTTCGCTTGAACTTGGTTCGGGCTCTAATGTTCAGTTTCGAGCTTGACTTGAACAAACTTGACAGAGCTCAAACTTGATCCAAGCCGAACAAAGCTTGGGTTGTCTCAAGCTTTATTCAAATTCTAAAGTTATTTTGGTTAATGTTAAATAATTTAAATAAAAATATTTATTATTTAATTATAATATAAGAAATTAGACAAAATTAATCCATTCATACATAATTAAGATTTGAAGATAATTCTTCAATTTTAAGAGAGAATTTTTGCATTTAATTTCTCAACTTCTTTTGTTTTATTATCTCACAAACTTGTTTATCATAAATTAAAAGGTATTATAAGTATTATTTACAAAGTTAAAAAATTAATATATTTTAATATAAATATTATTATCAACAAATATTATATATATATATATATATATATATATATATATATATATATATATACTTATTATTTATTTATATAATATTTCGAACTAAACCATGTCATAAACCAGAGAGTTCGAGTCAATTGGAATGAACCAAGGTTTGATTTGAGCTTCTTGTTTGAACAATCTAGCTTAAATAAAAGCTTAATTTAGATTTGTTCGCCTTTGAAATGCGAGCTTGAAGTCTTGAACTCGGCTGACTCCAACAACTTGACTAGAGGTCATCTACTATACTACATTTATGGTCAAAATAAAAGTAAGAGCAATTCTGTATGTAAACGGTAATTAAAAAAAAAAAAATATATATATATATATATGGTAACAAACAACCACACCCACGCACTATACAACACACATACTCACACATCTTACATGCACACCCTCCAACGGCACACAGCCAATGCACCCACACTCCCTCTCAAATAGAGAGGGAGGTGGAGTTATATGATAAACCTTCGTGCATAAACCACTGGTGTGAGACTTTTTGTTTTTATTTGGTAAAACACAACACACCCACACACTTTACAACACACATACTCACACACCCTATACACACAACCAATGCACGCGCACTACCACTAAAAAAGAGAGGGAGGTCAAGGCCTTGGGCCTAGAACAAGAATACTAAATTAGGCTTTTTTTTTTAATTAGACTCGTTATAAAATGAAGCTTTTTCTTAAATTAAATATTTTTTAGGATTTCTTTTTATTAAATTAGATTCATAAAGCCATCAAAACCTATATTTTGAGAATTTCATTTTTTTAGACCTAAAGCACAGGCTTTGATTGTTTAATGGATTGGTAGACCCTAAGAGAGATGGAGCTATATGGAAACCCTTCATGCACAAATACCCTTTTTTTTTTTCTTTTTCTTTTTTTTTTGACCAAACACATTTACACCACAAGGCAAAGCTGTAAGCAATCATAAGAGGACACTCTCTCACAAACACACACAGCCACATACAACACACCCAGCTCGATGTGGGGCATTTTATTGTTATTTGGTAACACATAAAAGTGACACATGACAAACACACCCACACAATGTACCACACTTAACTCACACAATATACTAACACGGCCAATAATTTAAATAATAATAATAATAATAATAATTTATTTGGTTTTTTAATTATTTAAAACCATGAACATTAGTCGTCCACGTCAGCTTAAAGCTTTTAAATGGTGTCATATAAATCGCAGTTCTCTGGTTCTCTGGTTCTCTTTCTCAATCAATCAAAGCATTCTCAACGCTCCCTCTCGAGGGAGCCCTAGAAACTCTCCCTTCTCACTCTCTTCAGACCGATTGACTCCACAGTTCTTCAATTATTCTCTCCAGCAGATCCACTCCCAGCGATTTTTTCAAGTCGAATCGTTCATTCCATCTTTGGTCTCAGAAGCCTCTGGTAAATCCCTGTATAGAACCCTAAGTTACCATTTCTCGGTTCTAAACCAGCTGAATCTGGCGAATTTTATTATTTTCCGGTTTATTCCTGGTTAAGATCGTTTTTGTTTTTCTTTCTGGGGTTTGGGGGTACTTTAATTCGTTTTTTATTGTGTTGATTTGGGGTTTGTGTTTGAATTAGATGTGTAGTTGAAGATGTATGTGATTAGCGTTTTGGGTCGATTTTACTTGGTTGGTTTGTTGTTTATATATCTGTTTCAAGCTTATTTTACTTGCTATTATTATTCATTAAAGTCATTTAAATTAAATCATGTGAGTAAATAATGTAGAAATGAATTTATAATCGGATTCTTTGGGTTAAAATCTGTGATTAGTTTTGAATTTTGTATGGTGATTCTATAATGACTGTTCAGTCGCAAAGAACTGATGGATTCCTTCTGTGTTAGCACTGTATTTTGTAAAGGGTAAACGTTTGGTTTGAATTTCTCATTTAATCTCATACAATGAGGGTCATGGTCTTTGTTCTTCCTACTGTTTACCGTTCTTATGAGCGCGGGGGAGAGGGTGGGGAGGGGTGTGCTTGGTGGACCAAGTTATGAGACTACACTTCGAGCAGTTATATATACTGATTAAGGTGCTTAATTCTATCTGGAGGGCTTCAATTAATTTGGGAGCTGATGGAAAATCATATATACTGAATAACAAGGGTGCTAGTTCACATCCAAGCTTGTCCATACTATTGAAATTTTCACAATAAAAAAACAAGAAAGGGAGGAGGGGATGGAAAATGTGCACACTTATGAGCATTTGATGCCCTTCTCAAATCTCAACTGAAACAGGGAACTTCCACTTCCCATACGGTAAGTGATCAATTAGAATTTTTATTATTATTTTTTACATTTTGTTGTGACTTCTTATTGAAATCCAAACCCGCAACATGAATTGATGATTGAACATCACTTGAGGCATTTGTCTTGTGCCATCCATCGTTCTCAGTTGGCAGATGTTCGGATTTGGTCTAGAGATCCCAACGAAATTTTCTTAGGGAGATCCTTTTTCCACTACTTGCGGGTCAGTCCTAGCTCGGCTACTCCTGTGTCTTTTGAGGTGTTTGCACTATGTCAGCCCTCATTCTCAGTGGGCGGAGTTCGGATTTGGTCTAGAGATCCCAAAGGCCTTTTTTCAGTGAGATCAATTTTTACTACTTGTGGGTCAGTCCTAGCTTGTCTTTCCTCGATCGGGATGTTTGGAATATAGGTATTTCGTTAAAGGTAGCTTTCTTCCTCTGGTCGACAGCATTGTACAAGATTCTCACATATGCTCATTTGAAGAATAGATGTTGAAAATTAGCTAACTGTTACTTTTTGTGCCCTAGTTCAAAAGAGTCAGTGAACCGTCTATTGTTACATTGTCTTTTTGCCTTGACTATGTGGGGAAAGTTCCTATGTTTGGGGATCACTTGGATCTTTCCTTGATCCTTTCAGGACTCCTTATTTGGTTGGTTATTGTTTTTGTTGGAGATGCCTACTTCAGTTGTCTGGGCTATGTTATTAGGAGCTATTTGTTGGGTCTTATGGTCGGAGCGCAACAAAAGAGTTTTTGATGGCTTAGCTTTTTCCAATGAGCGGGTTTTCTTGGCTGCATGTCATCTTCTCTGATCTTGGTGTGCCATTAAGGACTTTGAGGAGGGGTGGTTAAATGGATTATGATGGTTCCAGATAGTTTATTTTGCCTCATGTTGCTCTAGCTTTCCTCTATTTTCTTTTGGTTCATATCCTTAGTGAATTTTATTTCCTTTTATGTTATGAATACCTGTTCTTCTTGAGTAATCAATATATATCATCTTTATCAGGAAATAAAAAAACATTATAAAAAAAAATCACCTGTCTTTTAATATGTATGTGAAAAGGTAAGTAAATCTAAACTGCTTGCTTGATTCTCTCAATTTTATTTTTCTTCAATAATTTATATAGTATTTCTTGAATATAATTCATTTTTAAAAAAAATATTTTTACAACTTATCTCATTTTGAGCCTTACGCATCTAGAGGTCCTCCACCTCATCTCACCCTTAGCTCTTTATAACATTAGCCTCAATAGGGCCAGTGTTCTCTTTTGAGGTATTCATTGATTGGAGTATGCGTTTGGTTTCGATTATGGTGTTTAAAAATCTTAAAACTTGAAAGAAAGGGTTTTAGGATTATAAGTGATCCTTCAAATGTCATGGGTCTTGAATTTTGAAATTTGGTTGTTGGATTCATGGTCTAGGATGATTGCATGAAAGTTAAAGAGGTATTAGTAAAAGGAAAAGGGTGAAGAGGTCATGAAACCGGTCGTGCTGAAGGTTTGTTTTTCGTCTGTTAGCTAAGAATAAGATACAGCTAAAAACAGCGATATAAATTTCTAGATGTAATGATTATTATGCACACTAGTTTTTATTCTTGTTTTAATAAAGATAGTCCCCTTTATGAGAAGAGTACCTTTTCTTTAGTCAATTAAAAATAATTGATTGTGGGATATATTTTTCTTTTGATCTGTTGTACAGTACTGTAGTTGTCAAGGAACCTTTTGTTTTGAGTTTCAGCTAAACTTGGTGATTGGTTTCTGTTATCAATAGATAATGACATATTAATACAATGAAGACCTCTAATCAACTTCCAAAAACATTTTCATGTCTTCTCAATTGGGTCACCTAGAGGCTAGAACTCTAAAATTATCTAAGCAGCAAATTTTTATGTTTGTGTATGAGAGGGAGAAAGTCTGAGACTTTATGGAACTAATGGTTAAATCAGATTTGCTATCCTATCTTATTTTAGTATCCAATACTTTCCATATACTGCATCTTCATATTCCTAAACTTTAAGCATTGGGTATATGACTACTTGTAGAGAGCTTCTTCCATTGTAGACATTCAAAAAGTGCTGCTGCTACGTGTTGAAGTCTTGAAGAACATCAGATTTTGTAGCCCTTAGTGGTGATATTTTAATATCCCAGAATGCCGAGGGAGCGAAGAGACCGTTCCCTGTCTTTCGATCAGTCCAGGGCATCTCCTTTTCCTTGCAGCTCTAACCGCACCAGGCATTCTTCATCCAAAAACCCTTTGGAACGAGTGGAGGATGTGAAAGAGTGGGAAGAAGCTAGGTGCCCTGTCTGCATGGAACACCCTCACAATGCTGTCCTTCTGCTGTGTAGCTCCCATGAGAAGGGCTGCCACACTTACATGTGTGACACAAGCTACCGCCACTCAAATTGCCTTGACCAATTCCGTAAGTCATTTGCCGAAACCCCAACAACACCTCCACTGCAAGAAGAATCCTCTTTCTCAAGCACCACCTCTGGGGGCATCATGAGTTCAGAACTGACAATAATGGATTCGCAAGAAGGAAGAAGTGAGGAAGGGACCCTGCCTGGGCCAACCATGCCTTGTGAGAGCCAGGTGCAATCAAAGCTGGTCTGCCCTCTCTGCAGGGGACAGATCAATGGGTGGACTGTTGTAGAGCCTGCTCGCAGGTTCATGAATGCCAAGGAGAGAAACTGTGCTCGTGAGACATGCAATTTCAGCGGGATTTACACTGATCTCAGGAAGCATGCAAGGCTTGAACACCCCCTTGTGCGGCCATCTGCTGCAGACCCTGAGCGTCAACGTGATTGGAGGAGGTTGGAGCGGCAAAGGGATATTGGGGATGTGCTCAGCACAATCCAATCAGCATTTGCGGAGGAGAGGGGTGAGGATAGCATTCTGCCTGTTGATGAGGGGGGTTTGCTGACCGTCTTCTTTCTTATCCGGGTTTTTCGACCTGGAGCGAGTTCCAGCGGCAGTTGGTCCGGTACCACGAGAGCTAGAGGGCAGCCGAGTAACCGAAGGAGATCAACAAGACTGTGGGGAGAGAGCTACGATAGAGAGACTGGTTCCATTGCCAGAGAGGGCGAAGATGGGTTGTCGGAGGGAGTGTCAGATTCACAGCAACACCATGAGCGGAGTCGACAACGACGGAGAACGCCAGATAACGAGCCATGACAGCAACAATTGTTTCCATCTTTCTATATGGCTTGTGGATGGGCGTGGTTATAATCTCAAATTTCATAGGTAAACACTATTACTATTGTTTCTATCTTCTTGTTGTGTAGTCTTTTAAACTTTTCCGTTTTGTGTTTCAGGTGAAACAAAGTTCTGCCAAGTGCAGAACAGTTCCTACTCAGCCTTCGAATAATATATGCATTTGGAAAGAGAAACAACATTACTTGTTGAATGTTTTCATTTACCCTACTTGACTGCTCTTTCCTTTACTTATCCTTCTGTTGCTGGAGCTGCTAGTTCTGCAGGGGCATTACTATTTGAAATGGTACACTTTGCAGAGGTGCATTGAGAATTGGTGGTTTAAAAATGAGTGCTGTTGTGGGGTTGAGGAGGAGATTTTACTGTTCTAGTGATCGATTATCTGATCCTTTCGAAGTGTCAATATGAAAAACATCGAGGAGCTGTGCAGCGGAGGAGGGATAGATCAAGTATCCTAAAATTGAATCAATAAGGATAAATCTGCGGTCGATAAACCAAGTTTTTATTATTAGAACATGGGCTACAACTGATGCCGTCATCTTTTGATTGGATTAATTACCCTGAAACTTGCATCATTTATCGGTAATGAACAGTCAAGCACTAAGAATTGTCCATTTGACCCATGTTCTGAAAATGGTACTGGTAAAGCCTCCTTTTTCTGAGCCGCACAAACATGGTAAACCATTTGTGGTCTTAAAAAAAAAAATTTATAAAACGAAAAGAGTTTTTTTTTCCCTAAAGCAAGTCCTATTTGTTTGTGTTTGATTTTTTATCCTTCAGTTTTTAAGGACCCCAAAACAATTCCAACATACCATACATCTAAGCAAGTTTATTCTCAGGAACAGTTTTTCAGAAATGTCTCTGGATTAAACATTTTAGGTTCAAAAAACATTCCAGACAAGTTTTTTCCATTAGGTCTGGTGGAAGTTTCATAGGTTTGGGGGGTGGTGAAGATTATTGGGTAGTTCACCGGTGGAATGTCCTGTATTAACCAAGGCAATAATGCTAACAAGGTAAGTTTGTATCTCTGACTTTGGAGGTAGGTCTGTTTAACAAAAACTTTTATTAACGTGGGTAGGCAAAGTTTAAAATTTCTAAATTTCGGTCGATTTCTGATGTCTCATTCGAAACGAAATTTTGGAATTTCAGTCGATATCTCACTGAAATCACATTTAATAATAAAATATTATTTTGAAATTTTGTCCAAATATTCTGAAATTTTGAAATTTTTATTGCTTTTATATTTTTTTTTTTATATAATATTAATTATATGTATATTATTTTATTTTTAAAATTAATATATAAATTATTTGAAATTTCAGTAAAAAATTTGGAATATTTTGAAATTTTAATTAAAAAATAATATAAAAAAATTCTTTAAAAATAAAAAATCATTTCGGCTGAAATTCCGAAATTGTTGAAATCTAAAATTTCACCCAAAATTTTCGAAATTTCGACCGAAATCTGATTTCCGAAATAAACCTAGTTTCGATATCGGTGGGGTTGTCTGAAACCGAAATTTCGCGAAATTTCAACGAAACTTTAAACCATGAGGGTAGGACTAGTCAACCAAGGCCCTTGAATTCTAACACCTTAAAATGTCCTGCTAGGCCTTGCCCTCCAACCCTAATTCCAACACCTTAAAATTAAAATCTAAATGGATTGAATTAAGCCTTAATCCTAACCTAACACTTCATTACTACCTTAGTTATAGGTTCTATAATTTATCTAGTATTATTATTTTATCTGCTTTGCTTTACTTTTATATATACTTAGTAGGATGCTCATAAGTGTCCAGTCCTACGTGAGTGTCCAAACTTAATGAGGCAAAAAATTTGTTTCTACCAATCTAAAAATCATTATCTCAACAACAGCAGAAAGATTTGGAATTATCTGCAGTTTTAACCGGTTATAATCGTGTGACCAAGGGCGGAGCCGTATCCCAGTCAAACCGTAGCCGTATCTCAGCCGAGTCGTATCCATATCCCAGTCGAGTCAAAGCCGTATCCTAGCCAAGCAGAAGCCATATCTCAAACGAGTTGCATCTGTATCCTAGCCGAGAGGGAGTCGCATCCCAGACGAGTCTTAGCCGTCCGTATCCCAGCCGATCCGTAGCCGGTTCCTATTTGAACCGTAGCTCCAGAGCGGCTAAAAACGGCGTCCTTCTTTCTTGCTTTCCAGAGACTAATCCATCATCAATTTAGAAGAATAGGTTTCTTCTAAATTGAGTGAAGAATGGAAGATATTTTGTACATATAGATTCCATAATTTAATGGAGAATGTGAAGAGAGAGTGCGATTAATGAAAGCGCTGGTCTGCGTGTGAGAGAACAGCTATAGCAGAAGCCTGGTAGAAGGGCTCTGTTTCCTTCACATACAAGAATTGTTTCAATGGGTTTCTTCTAACCGATGATTGATACTAACACTAGGTATAATTTATCATAATGCCCAGAGAAGAAGAATTTAAAATATTAAAAAAAGGGTGTTGAAATTCCATATCCGAATGGAGGTTTGATCAGTTTCAGGTGGTGTTTTCAAAATTGAAAACGGTCTGATTATGATCAAACAGTAATCTGCAATGGCAGCTTTGGAGGTTCAGCTACTCTGCGTTATTAGGGTCCGAACTCTGAACACCCCAAATGAACCCTGGCTCCGCCCCTGCATCTAACCCACCTGTAAATTTAACTGCAACAGTGGACGACACAGGCAAAAGATAAATAAGGGGGAACGAATTTGGCCAGACCAAAAATGTCTGGCCTATCACAAAGCCCCTTTCAGAGTTAAATTTTATTAAATATTTTTTTGATAAATTACACTGACCTCCCGCTCTCTCTTCAACTTCAATTGTCTTAACAGATACTTCTTCCGTTAGTTTGCCGTTATTTACATGCATGGACTTATCATTTAAATATTTAAAAATGTTTAAATTACCCTTCTTAAAGGTATGGGTGCTAAAAGGGAAATATGATGGCCTGTATAAAAGATAATGAAAAGTGGAACATTCAGCCAAGGATGGTCCACATGCAACTCCATCAACATCTACAGCTATCTCTCTTCACCCCTCTTCACCAAGACTCTCTAAAACATAAGTGTATATCCTTGAGATAATCATATTTCAAATGTAGCACTTATCCTCTCTCCAGGATTGTTTACTATGCTATCCCTCTCCACCAAGACTCTCTAAAACATAAGTCTGTACATATACTTGAGATAATCATATTTCAAATGTAGTACTTATCCTGTCTTCAGGATTGTTTTCTATGAAGTTAGGACTTTATTCTAGGTTGTTTCCAAGAAGTTAGGAAACTAAATTCACGCATTTGTAATCTTTTTAAATAGAACTAGCAAAGCCTCCGTGCACTACACGGTAGTACAAAGAAAAATGAAAAGAGAATAACTAAAAAAAAATAGTTGAGATAAACGTTAGAGGACTACTGAGAAATATTGAGAGGTCATGTCCTTTGAAAGAGAGAAAAGAGAAATATGAGAGAAAATTTAGGAAGAGAATTAAAAAAAAAATTGGGATCAAATTGAAATTGAGGAGACTTAATAAGTGGGGATAGAGAGAGAAAAGTGGGGGAGGGGGGGAGACATGTCTCTACACACCCTTATCTGTGTGAGAAAATAGATGACCATAATTCCTTAAAATCCTTCAAATGATTTTTGAATTAAGAAGGAGATGTGTATTAAAGAAATAGTTAACGGGTGAGATTAAAGAAGTGTTTCATGTGGTATCCATAAAATAGAATTCGTAGAAGGATGGCGAGCAAAGAGAAGGGATTAGGTGACACCTATTTCTTTATTTTATAGATAGATTCCACCAAATCTTGTAACCCCTATAGTAATACGTGTTTCCTAAAGTAATGGGAGTAAAATTATAAAAGAGTATACTCCATTAAAGGTATTAACCTGATGAGCCTCATAGGGGGTGGGACCGTGTAATTTTAGAAACAAAATGGGAGATTTCTAAAATTTCACAAAACCTGTCAGTATAATTTACCCATATTTTTTTCTAAAAACCAAGTTTACATGATCCCTAAGGATTAGTGAATCTTAACCATAGTTAAGGGGTGTCAAAATGGACACATGTCAGTTTGTGGGATGAGTGCCGTACAGATTTGGTATGGCGAGGGCCAAACCAAATCCCATTCCAAATAAGGCGAGTGAGGGTAGAGTGGATTTCAATGACTTAAAATGGAATGGAAGGTAGAAAGCAGAGAGAAGTGCAGTGCAGAAAGCTCCAAAGTCCGAAGTTAGAGAGTCAATGCTGGTAAAGAGAATGCCACATGAGATGAGGGTCAAGGAAACAGACTCAAGATGCCCGAGATTTTAGAGATTGACAATTCCAGTGCTGCTAAAATTTTGAGAGGAATTGTGGCCAAAAAATTCTTTTCATGTCATTTCATAATTTTACTATAAACCTAAGGACTTTCATAATTTTAGAGGAAACAACCCACACCACTTCAATCATCATCCTAAAAACTGTTGATTAGTTCTACTTCTGCCAGGGTCCACTGAAGAACCAATCCCTCCTAGCATGATCCTCAGTGAAACAATCTACAAGTTTTTTCATGGTCCTTGGCCCAGTCAATATGAGTCAAGGTCTGGTTTACACCAGAAGCTTCATTTGAGATGTGGATATACACTTAATTAGCCAGCCAAAATGAATTTAAAATTGCATATTAATTACCCAAATCATGAATTATTCAGATTCAACTGGAACAAAAATAAAATTCACCAATGCCAATCACCAATCACCAATCTCTTCTAGCTGCCAACAAGTCAAATAAAAGAAAAGCATATATAAAAGTTTATTTTAGGAGGCAAAAGGGCCTAGAATAATACCACTATACCATGTACCCCACACTCCCATCTACTTCTAACTACACCTCTCTACTCCTTAAAAAGACATACAAATATGATTTTCTTCATTTTTCTTGTTTCCCCATTCTTCCTCTGCCTAACTATTGTTCCAAAAGATAAACCTGTTCTGACATTACGAGGGAGAGCCCTCGAGTCCCAAGCTTGCAGTTAGCCAATTGCAGACCTCATCCATCTCTTCAGGGATAGTGTAGTGGCCAAGCCTGCACAATCAAACCAAACACTCAAAAAACCACCCTTCAATTATTTTTCTTTTTTTTTAAATTTAACATAATTCTTGCTAGGCAGAGAAACCAAAATTAGATACCCATCGTAGGTCTTAAATGTAAGATTTCGAAATCCGGTTGAACTTAAGGCCTGCGCAGATTTCTCTCCGTGTTTATAGACGACCACATCATCACCTGCAACAGGAAAATAAGAAGATATGAATTCCTCTATTAAACTAGTAGTTTATTTGAAGCATACATGCACAGATAATATTACCAATATAACACACACTGACACACATGCAATATATATACATGCAATATATATACATACATATATATATATATATATATATATATACTAGCAAAGACCCCGTGCGATGCACGAGTAATAATTTAAGAATATTTAAAATTATATAATATTATTTATTTAAATATTAAGTAATATATTTTAATAATATTTAATAAATTTTATTTTTAATAATATAATTTTTTTTATTTCATAAACATTATTATTTGTATTAATTAACTGACTTTATAATCATAATTTATTATTATTTTAATAACATTTAATAAAAAAATCATAAATTTCTTAGTATTAAACTTAAATTAATACACCCAAGAGTTGGAGATAAGAGAGAACTCTAAAATAGTAGAGATAGAGAGGTCTTTAGGATGAGATAGTGGATCCCAAACCTGCAAGAGTTGGAATAAGAGAGGACTCTACAATATTAGAGATAGAAAGGGCTCTAGGATGAGATAGTGGGTCCCAAACCTGAACGGTGGGGATTAAAGAGAAAATCCACATGAAATCTCTAAAATAGAAGTTATAAGATTGGAGGGATTAGGTTTTGGAGAGCAGAGATAGAAGTAGATATATATATATATACTGGTAGAGACCCCGTGCAATGCACGGGTGGGATTAAAAATAAATAAATAAATAATCTCTACACTCTCTATATCCCTCTTATCACAATCCCCTAAAATCTCTCCAATGGATAAATAAGTCTCTACATTATCTCTCTATCCCTCTTCTCACAATCTCCTAAAATTCCTCCAAGTTATCAATGTCTCTAGGTTTTCACTCACTATCTCTCATGTAACAATTTCCTAAAATAAATCTCATTTTTAGAGGTGCCACAACAGCACTTGTAGAATTCTAGGGATTGGAATTTGGAGATCAAAGAGGAGTCTTATTTCTTTACATTATAGTATAGAAAATATATAGGGAAAAGCTAACCTCCCCAAGTTAAAGAAATTAGCAATGTCCCCTCTTTATTTATCCCTAAATTGCCCCCATGAATTAAGTGCCACTTTTCTTCGATTGGGGTATCTTAGTCATTTCTTTTAAAGAGAAAGAACCTTTAAGACAGCCTAATAACTTGATGGGAAAATCGAGAAATGAGTTTTCATCCATTTTTTTCCTTTTTAGGAAATGGCTAAAATTTCCCAACAAAGAAATACCTCATTCAATACATGTGGTCAATTTAGTCATAAATAAATTGGGACATTGCTAAACACCTCTTTAACTTGGGATGTTATCAGTGTGAGTGTGTCAGTGACTGTTGAATTCCTATTATGATCAGGCATATGCATGACCATAGTAAAACATTTGATAAAAAGATGTAACAAGCACCTTTTTCCCTTTTTATTTTGAACTCATGAAGGCTAAAAAAAGTCAACCTTGTTCAAGTTTTCAAATACATTGAAAAGGAAAAGAAAAGTATAATTTAAACCTCCACCCATAAAAAAAAAAAACCCTTTTTGCACAAAGCAAGCTTCCACAGAGGTTCTGAATCTGAGTTAACTAGAGGTCAAGCACAAGATTGATTTTTCTTAATTTATAGTAGTAAATTGCTTTCTGATTTAGAGTGACCAGAGAGAATGTGCTTATCTAGAGCCATGTGACGGTGGCTGCCAATTGGAGTACAACGAAGTTTTATAGCATGATTGGAGCAGAATGTTGCCAATCAAGATACATGTACACCGAACTAATGTGGCCTAGGAACTTGAACTGGATAAGTGGCAAGACTAGGAAAGACAAGTAACAAAAATAGCACATCTGTGGTTCCTAGGAGTAGCTCCAAATAGTGAAAAGAGTGATTGATGTGGTTTAGTCATGTGCAACAAACATTGTGACAACCAATGAGAAGGAGCACTTTATTGCAGACTGAAGGCTCTAATAAGATGACAAGAAACTGAAACAAACAAGAAATGAGGGACCGAAAAAAGATTTTGAACATATGCTTTAACAGAGGACGTGACTCTAGACAGAGAGGAACTGTATCTTTAGAATCAAATGAAAATGATGGTGGTGTTTTCCAATTTATATAGAATTATAGATAGCTGACATTTTCTCAATTATTAAATTGAGTAATTGGGTTTTAATCAAACTGGGTTTCCCCTAACAGAGTTGTGGTCTCAGCAAGTTTCAGTACTCAATCAAGGTTTTCACCACCAGGCCATCAGAGATGAGGCTCCGATTATCTGATGATGATTGTGGGGTACACAAGACCCCTATTGTGCAAAACCCCATGCATCCAAAAAATAAATCTCAAGTGGCATTGATAGAGTTCAACTCCGGGCAAAAATTTCAAAGCCTACCAAGTGCTTCAAAATTGTGAGGATATATTCAAATTTAACATATTAAATTCCTCCAATTAAGTTTCCATCTAGAGTTGTACACAGCGAATTTGATGCGGACTATGGAATATTCAAATTCGTATCCCAATTGATTAAAGACCCGACGGATAGTGAAATAGAGTATTCATATACGACTTCTACTAAAATATTCGAATTCGGAAAATAACAAAATTATCTGATCACTTTAATAAATATTTAAAAGAAAAGGCAAAAAAATATATATAAATTTTTTTTTAAAAAAAGGCATTATTATTTTATCCTCATTTATATTAAAAATAGCAATTTTATATCTTAGAATTATGTAATACTTACATATTTATAAGTGTATTCTAGTCTTATGAACTTATAATGTATTATGTATATACAGTAATATATTTTATAATCAGCTGGATTATCGAATCAGATATATCAATATTTTAATTTGTATTTGTGGCCATTGACACCCATATTGCCATCCATGTATAAGCAATTGAAATAAACATTGGAATAGGTCTGCTGGTTCTTAAGTTCTTGGCATATTCTCTTATAAGCTTAGTTAATCATTTTAGCCAACAAATATATGCACAGAAATTGGAATAATCAAGCAATAACAAATAAGAAAATTAAAATAAATAATTGAACAAGTTGCTGGACTTATTTTGCCTTTTGAAATAGGTTGTTGTATTATTGAGGTCACTCAAGACTAGGTTACAGGAGAAATCCAGAGAAGCGAACAGTATAACCAATTCAATAATACTTTGTATTAAATAAGGTTGCCTTCAAGTGTGTAGGGAGGCACTAGACTTCAAGGAATAGGCTCCAAAGGATGGATCTTCAAGGAGACTCGTGTCTATAAAATCATCAAACCCAAAAGTAATAAATATATAATTTTGCATTATAATTTTAAGAGGACAAAATTGACGGTTGAAACTTACATATGCAATAGCTTGCAGAATTTCATAACTCTTTAATGCTAAAGATGGGGAAGAAACCTTTTAAGAAGAAATGTAGCCTGTATCAGCATATGAGATAAATACAAGTACCTTTCCCATGACAAAGCAAAATAGGCAAGGATGCAGCATGCCTTGCAGCCTCATGCGACCCTTCTATCTTGTTCCTCAAGCTCCTGGAAAAAAAATTGCTGTTGACTGATAATAAAGGCACCAGAATAAAATGCATAAATGAAAGAGGCTCAGTGGGTGGTTGTGTATGTGACTGGGTGCCTGGATGGAGTTGTCTTGAGAAGGAATAAATTGAAGGAAGCCAGACCTTGAACACGGAAGCCAGCCACTTAAACCAACAATTGCACTTAGGTTAACCTGGTATGGGCTGCCATTCCCATATTTCCCTTGAGCACTGCAAGTGGCAGAGTAGAGGGCGGTTGCAGCTCCCATACTGAAGCCCCCGATACCAAGTTTGACTGTAGCAAAAAAATTGGGACTAATGATGAGAATTTTGACGTAATGATCAGTTGCAATGCCTCAAACAATACTTACGTTTATTTAGCGCCTCAAGACACAATAAACCTATCAACAACATGCTAACATTCTCAAGATGTTAAATATATATATATATATATATATATATAGAGAGAGAGAGAGAGAGAGAGAGAGAGAGAGAGATACATATATACAACTTATATAACTTAGACATGGACACAAGGTGTAAGAAACAGTTTTCCCGAAATAAGGTTTTAATTAACGATTGCAGTTTGCGTAACGAGCAGGGGCGGAGTCAGGGGGGGGGGCCATGGCCCCCCCAAATTTTTTGTAAATCCCTATTATACTAGTATGACTAATGGGCCCCTCAATTAAAAAAATATATTTTTAGTATACTTGGCCCCCCCAATTTTTTTGTCCTATATGATGTAGTGGCCCCCCCAATTTTTTTTGTCACATATATAGTGGCCCCCCAATGGAGTCCCCTTATGCTCATGTCCCTATTGACACCCCTTAACTATGTTTAAAATTCACCCAATCTCATGGTTCCCCTACTTATCATTGATTTTAGAAAAAAATATTTAAATAATTTTAATCTTAGGAGTTAGTGAATTTTTAACAAGGGTTCAAAAAGAAATTTGATATATTTTTTTTAAACCAAGGATAGGTGGGTGAATCTTAACCACAATGAAGGGGTATTAATAGGACACGTGGCGACCTCAAAGGTATTACCGAGAAAAAAAAATTTCAAAATAAAAAAACTACCCCAAAAAAAAATTTCTCGGGGGCTACGCCCCCCAAACCCCCAAATCCCATACCCTCAAACAAAATTTTTTTTTGTATACATGTATTTTGGCCCCCCCAATGAAAAATTCCTGGCTCCGCCCCTGGTAACAAGTTTGACCAAAACTGTTACGTAATGCGTTACACAACATTTTCGGCGATATGGCCGAAACCTTTAATGCACACATGATATTGAAGATAAAAGCAACAAAAAAAAACACATAACACTAAGAGGAAAATGTTTACATTAGACAAACAAACAATATCACCGACCTCAAATGATAACTACCAAAGCAAGAAACGAAAACGAGAAGCGACGCAAAAGCGAGAAGCGGAAAACGAGGCTCAAAAAATCCTTAGGAAATGGGAAGCGAGAAATGAGATATATGTGCCTCATTCCCATTATATTAGGATAACCAATCCAACGATACTTGTTCAAGATCTACACCCTATGCTTTAGACTTGGGTCTACCAATCACTTTCTACATAGCCCCTTTATCACTAAATGAATCATGATGAAAGCGAGCAGGAAACAAGTTTGGGAAACGAGCTTCTGGGGAAGATTAAAATATGCATATTATACAAAGAAATACTAATCGGTACGTATCAGCCAATACGGGCCGATACCTGTGATACGGACCGATACTGATAGTTTGGACAATGTTAGATTTTCTTTGGGTACCGACCCATACTGTTCATTTATCGGACCGATACGGACTGATATGAGTCGATACGGACCGATACTTAAAACAATATCTTTTTTCATTTTGAAGTGTTTCAAAACACCTCCAAATAGGGCTGTCAATGGATCGGATCATGATCCGGATCCAATCCGATTAGCCAGACTTTGGACCCTATATGTGATCCGCCGGATCGGATTCGGATTGGATCGGTGGAATCCGATTATAATCGGATCTGGACATAGGGTGATCCAATCCGATTAAAATCCGATCCGATTATAATAATTTTTTTAAATCATTTTAAATATATTACTTAGATTTTCTATGTATAAAATATTAATTTTAAGAAAATAACATTAATTAGAGTTAATTAAGGTATTATTAGATTTTTTATTATTAAAATAGACTTTTTAAAAAAAAATTAACCTTATTCGGATCGGATCGGATCAGATTCGGATTGGACAACATGTAATCGGATTGGATTCGGATCGATTACTTCATGATCTGACGGATCTCGGATCAGATTCGGATCTGTCGGATTCTTAATCGGATCTAGGCAGATCCGGCCCGAATCCGACCCGTCGACAACCCTACCTCCAAACCTTATTCTCTCTCTTTAATTTCTTTCCTAATCAAATTCTAAGCCTAAATCTCCATTGTAAATTTTAGGTTGAAAAATGAAGATCTCGGCATTTGATTTTGGATTTGATACGCTTTCCCCAAAATTTTGAAGGTATATAAAAACTCTTAATATTTTCATTGTACTTATTTGAATTCATGAAAATAGATTGTAATCAACCCAAAATGAGTAGATCTATTGATTTCAAGTGAAATCCATAGTCATGATGATGATGAGTGTTGATGAACATAGTCATCTAGTTGGAGGCCATGGATATGAGTATCGTCATCCTCTTACGGTTATAATTATGATTATGATGCCCTAGCCAAGACCTACTTATCAAGATCTTATGGTCACTATGCTCACTCTCAATCATCGAGCGACAGTTATGGACAGCTCTCGAGTCAGCAACTGACATACGTGCATCTGTACCAGGGCACGTACCACACTTTCATGAGTTGGTCACAGTATAGTTATCGTGTATCACTCTACTCAATTCCTAAGTCCATTGAATATGAGACGGGCCAGACGGCACGAAGCTCAATGTGGTATTGAGCTTTTATCATGTATGTCATTTGATTTATGAATGCAAGTCAATACTTTCTAATGTATTTAATTAAATGTAAGGTTTTAATATCTAGATTATATTTTCTATATTTGGTCAAGCGATCATTGTTTGTATTTCAATTTCTATTTATCAGCATGCACACCTTTTTTACCTTATAAAATTCTTAACTTTCATATGTATGTTTATAAATGTAGTTGGAGGCTTTCAATTAGTTTTTTTATAGTTTCTATTAGCATTAAAAGATATTTTATACAAAGTATTCAAGTTTTTCCATGTGTATCCAAGCTTTTTTTTAGTGTATCCTATTTTTTTTCACCGCATCCATCTAATACGGTCTGAAATGCCAATACGTATCATGTTTTGGACTTACCAATACGGCATCCAATACCGACATTTTAAACCATGTTTTACACCTTGTACATAGCTTCCCTGTAGCTATGCATACTATACAAGGAAATACTAATCCATCAAGTTTAATTGACACATATAGGATAAAAATAATAAATGCATAACTCAAATCATGATAGATTCATTGATTTCACTTGATATCCATGAATTTATGATATAAACTTTCTAACATGGATTAACTAACAAATATTGATTGGAACAAGTTAGAGAAATCTAATCCAATAAAAAGGCTCAAATTGATTTTCTTCCCAAAAGTGGGTTGTGAAGATTGAAATAATGTTTCGTTGCATAGATCTAGTTTTTGATTAAAAAAACAGATGAAGTGGTCATATGGCTTCAGCGAGAGAAGAAAGTGAAAATTTCAAAAGAAGTGTGTTAGAATAAGTTTCTAAAACTCATAGTCTGTAATATAGCTTTAAACGTTACATAATGGACATGTAACGAAACATGTCTTGTATCAATTCGGGTATTACCGAAACCTTTCCGTACCGATTTGGCAAGATTTATTAACCTACCCTGAAAACTGAGTTTTTTTTTTTTTTTTTAAATATGACTCTCACACAAAATTTATCTAAAAAATGAGTTCCCTTTTTTACATTAGTTTTAAAAAGACACCCATAGACAAGACAAAAGGAGCATTGTACAAGAGGCAATTCACTAATTCAGCTACAAGCCTACAAGTGCTTTCTGGACAATCAACTCAGTAAATTCTTGTTTTTCAAAGGGTTCAACTATCTAAACAAGCAATAATAAAGAAGAAAAATATGACATTATCCAAAAGACAATTCAGCTACAAGTGCTCTCTAGACAATAAACTCAGTAAACTCTTGTCCTGAGAGAATTTTATTACTTCTCCATAGAACGGGATTCAGATATATCATGTATCTCATTTACTCGTTAGAATAAGATAAGATAGTCTTGGAAGCTACTAGGAAGAAACCTACTATCGGCGGGCTCTGTCGACAATAGATTTGCAGCATGTGCTGCTGAAGCATCTAAACCCTCCACATCATCAGGAGCATCTTCTGAAAGCTCATTTACGTCAAACCCTGATGCAAATCAAATAAGCACTTAGTTGATATTTATTAGTGTTATAATATCAGCAGAATTTTGGTTTCAACTGTGAAGTTTAATAGGATATATGACAGATCACTTGATCATAGTTAAAAAGCTCACAGCAAACTAGCATTTGATGGTGATTTTCTAGCCAAGAGAAAATAAAGTTCCGGCAAAGTAATTAATCTTACATGCAGTGCAAGGAAATCCACCAAATAGTGCTACTGGTCGAGTAGGAGCTGTTGGGCATATCCATTTAATCTGAATCATAAAATTTCAGGACAAAGAAATAATAAATTTACCAATGAACTGAAAAGCTATTCTCCAACCGCTGGAGGATAAGGGGACCTAGTTATACATGCATAAATGTGTCTGTGCGCAAGCTCCAAAGCAATTTAAAATATACTTATCCTTACATTTGGAAGAGGAAGGGTTTCCAAGAGCTGGGACCAGCTGCACAACAAAGCCCAACACACAAAATGAGGAGATTTGCATTTGTCTCTATTAAAATCCCTTAAACTACTCCGAAGTGTAATTTATAGATGTTGATACAACAACATATGAGGAACCCAACTAGGGATTAAATGTTCATCAAATTTTGAAATATGAGATCCCAAATGCAGAATTGTAGCCACTCTATAAGACGTTTGAAGACAATGATTGCAAAGAACTAAGAGATACATCTTGATTTACGTCAATCTTATATAATCTTGGGACCACACTCAGAGCTGACCACACATTTTAGCATCCTAATGGCAGAAAATCACAAACATGGTAATATAAATATCCAGAAAGTGGTCAAGCATGCAAAAATAGAGACTGTGTTAGTTTGATTTAAGAAGCGATGCTAACCATGTCATATATTAAGTATAAATATCCTGAAGGAATTATATCGCTACTCAGTTGATATGAAAACCAGGGTAGTGAGCAAGTGGTCCCCTATTCAAGCCTTTGGCATATATGCTCTTCTGAGTTGAGGCTGCCCCAACTAAGCTCAGCACCAAAAGAGAGAAGGAAAGAAAATGATAAGAAACCATATTTTATTTAGTTCACAATGCCAGTGCTCTCTTCTGTCAAAACACTCAGAATATTGATAAAAAGAAAGTGTGGTTTAAGATAGTTAAATTCAGCATCAAATGACTCCAAGAGAACTGGACATTCTCTTAACTCGTTTTCTCCTGTTTTGGAACAAAAAAAGTCCATACCATTCCCTTACAAGGTATATGCTCCGGTTTAAAGTTAAAGAAGGGAACTTACCAACTTTTTTCGATTAAGCAGGAAATAAACACAATAATACAGATAATTATTGACATTCCCCAGTTCCCATCTCACACTGTTGATCCATGCACGTCCGCAAAAACCAATAATAAGCAACAGCTTGATGTAATAATGTATATATAAGTTCAACCAAACAAACTCGAAGACGAACTAGACTATGAACAAAAATTTTACCAATCAACTAGGTACAAAATTCAGCTCAGAACGATCAAACTTTTGCCAAACAAGAACAATTCAGATGAAAGCTATTGAAATAAAAAAAATATTTATAATCACAATTCTACAAACGTTACAATATCAGCCAGGACAACGACAATGATGAAGTAGCAAAATTACCTAGAGCCGTTATCACCGAGGCCGTGAAGCCAAACTATAGTGGCTTGGTGTTTCCCTTTGGGCTTGACCACATGCGTCCTTCCAAACTCAAATGTCCTAGCAGTTCTACTACCTGAAATGTTGCAGCAATGTAGTTCACTACACAAGACCCAAAAAGGCAAAGGAAAAAAACTAAACACTTTAGAAAATAGACTCACACAATCACAATCCATCTATTACTATGTCCAATAACCAGACCTCACAGAGGGGCTCCCCACTTTTTTTGGGTGTCCCAAACTCCTCAAGGCATGGACTAGTCCCTTCGGGTATCCGCGCCGACCCACTGGGAATTCTCCCTTTACTAACAGCAATATACACTTTATACAAAATCTAGATGATAAGAGACACTGGAAAGGAGAAATAAACTAACCAGAACCCACATTAGGGCTACCAAAACTCATCTTCACTGCCTGAAAAACCGCACTAACCAGCCCACCTATTGCAATGATTGAGAAGAACACCTGCAATGAAGAAAATCCCAAATTGAGAACCACTATATATACCCAACTGGGTGGGTGAAAATGGAATAAAACCCATGAATTTGCATCAGCTACTCTTGCTTACACCAGCTATACACTGTACCTGAAACCACCTAGAAACTCAAAAAGAGAGGCACCCATGAAAAGGGGAGGTAAAGAAAGGGGGGGAAAAAGCAAGAAATCTTTTTGAGCAGAGAATCCATAACAAATCAGAGCAAATCCATGCATGAATGAGAGAGAGAATCAATGCTTGTGGACAGTGGCAAAATAAAGTGGCTCAACTACAAGAAGTCAACAACCCATGAATATTTACAAAAACAAAAAAGAATTAAGTCAATCTCAGAAATATCTTTCCACTATTTGTTTATGCATCTTTGATGATTGATGGGTATCCATTAACCACAAATTAAAAGTCAATTTCAATTGATAATGACTTAAAACATAAGTTCTCTTTCAAAATAAAAGTTGTAGAAAATATCTGATAAAAATGGAAATAATCAAGACTTGGAGGAGAGAAAGAGAAATGGGATTTCAGATTTTTTTCTTATACCAACCTGGATTTGTGTGGAAGAGACACAAAAGGGCTTGAGCTTTTCTCTTCTTCCCTCGGATTTCTAGCTTGCTCTTCCACCTTTCTCTCCCAAAAGTCCAAAACTGGTTTTTTACTTACCGGAGTTCTTGAGGGGACACAATTACCCTTATGTCTGCATTCCTAACCTACCCCCATCTACATCTTCAGTTCACAAAAAGAGTAGAAAGTTTCAAAAATCATTCATAAAGTGAATTGTCAAAAAAGCCCTTCAAAGGCAAGCCTTTAGTTTCCATTGGGCTGTGCCTTTCAATTGATCGCATATGATACAGATCTGAGATCTTGAATCCCATTATAATCTGATTTATAACGATCGTATCCGATTAGAATCTAATTCAATTATATTATACTAGCGGGTGGCACTTGCGATGCACGTGAGAGCGAGGGGAAGGAGTTAACCATAGTTAATAGGAGTTAAAAGGGACACATGTTTAACCCACGAGTGTGATTGAACTCTACCCGAGTTCAATCGCAATTGACTGTGATTCTATTCTTTAAATAGATGAGGGTAGTTTGGGAATTAAAGTTTTGTTTTATAGAAAATTCAGGCTACGCCTTCCTTTCCCATTATTATAGTAAAGATAAAGATAAAGATAAAGATATTATAATAATATTTATATAACTTTGTAAATATATTATAATTATTATCCATATTTTTTTAATTTCTAGTTAAAATAAAATTTGAAAATATTAATATTGATTGGATATAGGGCTAATCCTAATCCGGTCATAGTCCTAATTTCCCTTTTAAGTCATAAACAAGTATTGCGTATTTATATACAAAAATTTTAAATATGATTCCAAGACATTTGAGTGGGGTTCACATAGATGGTGATAATCTTATAATTATTGAGAGAGGTATAGCGGCAATTTTGTATATATTTTTTCTTCAGATTTACAAGTTTGTCACTGATTTTAAGGGGGAGCTCCGCCAAACGTTTGAGGAGCTCCGCCGAATATTTAATTAGGTGGGCAAACTTGACCATTTAATATGGTGGCCCAATGGCTTATGCATAAACTTGAGGCCAGGATTTGGTTGAAGAAAAAAGGAGGGTAGATTTTGCAAATTCACCTTTTGTACAACTTTTAGGAGAATGCTAAGGTCTCAACTCCACTAAGCAATTATACTGAAAAGACCAGATTTAGTAGCTTATGGGACACCATATTAAGTGGTCAAGTATGCCCATCTTCGTGCATTCAACTATCATGGTAAGCAATACATTTTTTTGGCATCTTATGTTAACAATGATCGCAAGATCCGCACCGTGGAATCCACTTCACCCCTGTAATAGAGTAGCTCATCGATGTATAGGATGTTTTCCCATAAAATTAGGAAGGAAAAAAACTAACACTTAGTTATGGATAAGTGCTATAAAGTGTTAATATAGAAAGGTTATTTACTTTAGTTTGTCAACTCTCTCCTTACCCCACACACCTTATATGAAAGAAGAATCATAGTAATACAAAAAAATTCATATGTTCTTAAAGTGAATTTACTAATTTTTCTTAGCAGAATAAGCATGAGAATTGCTTGCTTTCTTGGAAGAGGACAACATATGTTGTTGCCACTACTTTGGTATTAGAGATTAAAATATTTAAATTGAATTAATTATTGCCTAAGGATGGTTCAAATTGGAGATTACGATAAAACTTTAAATAAAGGATACACGACGAATATCTTTTTTAAGGGAGCGGTTAGGCAAGAGCCCTACCTGTTTATTAAAACGTCAATTACATCAATGGGGAGACATCTTCCACTTACTTTTTTGAATGGTTTTGTCGTCCATGTATGCTCGATGATGGGCTGTAATAGTTATTTTCTTTCGTGGTCCTCGGTTGTCAAGTGGTTCATGCTTGGACCACAACCATAAACCCAATGCAAGGTTTAGGTCTGTGCCGATAATTAATATGAATTACATCCTAATAATCATGTGACGGGGTACTCGAGATTGCATCGCATTGGGTTCTTAACAGAGGTTTCTGCCAAATGAAAAAAAAAAAAACACTAACAAGTCCTTGAGAAATTGAATGGTTTGTTAAGATTTAAGGGGATTGGATCATTGGGCTTAATTATATTTTGAAGAAAAAAATTGACTCTTAAGGGATCAATGAAACACTGATGATTTCCTCAAAGCATGAATATATGAGATTGTCTTTTCTCTTTTTCCACTCATGTAACTTGAAAGAGCTGTAATATTCTCATCACCCCTTTTGGCTATACAAGGGCTAAACAAAGATGTGTGTAAGAAAACTAGTAATCTCTTTGTGAGGGGTAAAATACCGGACGGACACGCGTCAGCAGCAGCTTCTTCCACGTTCTGGTTTCTCGGCCGGTGGTTGGAGCGGGGGGTGTGACACCCCGACCTGTACTCCGATGGTAAAGTCAGTAAGGGTAGGAAATGACAGGCAGAAAATGCTAGAATCGTCACTGAATAATACACAATGCACTGGAGGCTCTATGCACGTATATCCCGATCTAAGTCAAAGAACTCTCCCTTTGCACTAAAAATCACGGGGTTTTTATAGGGCAAGGGTTGATATGGCCATCGATGACCATAGATGGCCATAGGTGTGCATGCCACGTGTCATTGCACTCATTGCCAAATGTCTTAGTCACATTCGCCGCCGGTTGCATCACACGTGAGAGCCTCCAGAAAGTCCAATCGGACGGGATTGGCCAGTACGCAGAAGTGACCAGCATTAAATGCCAGGACAGTGCTTTCGGCACGAAACGGCGTGTTCGGCACGCTTGTCGGGATCTTGGATCACCTCCTGATCACTTCCCCCTACGAGCCGGTCTCGTTGTTGGCTCGAACTCGGTTACGGCGTAGATGCCTCAAAACACAGCACGACATCGTTGTCGGTGAGACAACGGACTCGTTGTTCGCGTAACGACAGCCGACGTTGTCAAGAGCACAACGTTCACGTTGTGCTTCAGACAACGAGCTCGTTGTCGAAGTCACAACGGAAACGTCGTTATTCGTGAGAACGAAGACGTCGCAATGCGCACAACGGGATCGTTGTACATCAGACAACGTGTGACTCCTATATTTCAAGCACGTGATCCCAACTCGTGAACACGTGTCACTTACGTGAACAAAACGACAGAAACGAGCTCGTCCCACAACGCTGAGCTGTCATACGAATTTTATCCGTTACAATTTGCCCCTTTATGATGCTTGGAACGTAGTTCGAAGCGTCATAAACGAACAAAAAGATCATACCTGGCACCACTCCGGAAGGCGAAACGTTGCGTGCTTTAAACGCTTATTGAGAAGGTCGACCGTTCACGCCAGCTGGCCACGCGTGCGAACCGTCGCGTCTCTTCAATGCGGACAGGCTGTCATCATCGCCACTTTAAATTTCGAGAATGCTTTAATGACCCTGACGGTTATCATACTTGGTGAAAAGACGATCTTGCCACTGCTCTTAATTCTGTAGATACAGGTGTACGCCTCAGATGAAGGGTAATGGTGTACTTTCGCAAACAGAGACGTCTATAAAATCCCATCGAATCCTCTCTCTCTCCCACCCTGTTTCATCAAGCACTGTTACTCTGTCGAATCTTCTTCTTGCCCGAAAGTTCATCCTCTTCAAGCTCTTCAACGATCTCCCTGAGTTCTTTGGTTCGGTACGCCCTTCATCCCTATCTCTTATTCTCTCTTACTGTTTTTCCATTTCTTTTCTTCTTCGGCTCCCAGTGTGGTTTTACTCTGCGCATACCCTTTGTTCTTGCTCTCTTCCCGACTTCTTCTTTCCACCATGGCTGCCAATGTCCCCGTAGAACCTGCTAGGATGGAGGAAGTTAGAGGCCCTTCTGATGACGAGGCCAGTTGCACAGGTAGCGCACCTCATGGTGCCTACATTGAAAAATCTTCAGTTCTGCGCCAATTCCAGTTGGCGCATCTGAATCGTTACAGGGAACGTTTCGACTTCCCTGCCGATGTCAATCTCCATTTCATGCGAGATGATGCCATCATAGACAGGCGCTCCGCCTGTACCGTTGTCTACCTCTCCCAGCTTGAGGCTGGCCTTCGCTTCCCTCTTCATCCTGTCTTGGATGAAGTTCTGTCCACCTTGCAACTTGCACCGGGGCAAATGCACCCGGGCTTCCACAAATACATGTCCATGATGATCAAATTCATCAAGGACGGGTACCCCATAGAGGCTAGGCATCTATTCCACTTCTGTCATGCCGTCAGATGCCGAGGCAATGACGACGGTCTGTATTCCTATTTCTCGTGGAACAAGAAACCCTACTGTCCAGAGCTCGTCTCGGCATCCTTGACAGAGAAAGGAAATGGAAAGCCACTCCATTCGTCGTCTCTGGCGGCTGGAAGGCAGAGAATTCCTCGGTCCCCAACGTCTTCCGAGTGGAAGCAGGTATACTACTAGTCATCCGTTGTCCGTTGTGCGCCATTGTCCTGACTACGTTCTCGTTGTACACTGTATCTTCTCGTCCTGCTAACTTCCTCGTTGTACTCACTTTGTTTTCTCTTGTGTGCAGTGGACCCAAAGAAATTTCCATACAAGAAGTTGACCTCAGAGGAACAAGAACTTCTTACTGGTATCCGCCGTGCTCGAGGCGGGGAATACATTAGGTGGAAACCACTCGAGCTCGTCAGGCGGGGCTCCTCCAGTAACCCAGCAACTACTCAACAACAACCACAACAACAGCAACAGGGCGCCTCCCCCTGTACCTTCACCGTTCCCTCACCTCCCTGAAGAAGAAGAAGAAGAAATGGCCGACTCGAACCCACCACCGCTAAGCAGGAAGCCCAGGTCTGCTCGTCCTGCAGTTCAGCCACCTCCACCGCCACCGCTGCCGAAGAAGAAGAAGAACCAACCTTCCAAGGGTACAGCGCCTGCTGACCCGAAGAGAAAGATGGCCGCCCCGGCCGAACACGAGGCCAGGAAGAAGGCCAAGGCGGACAAACGCCTCGAAAAAGAGGTCGTGGTCATTGCCGCTCCCCCTTCTCCTCTTGCCACTCCTCCAACAAACCCAGGAGCCGAGGCGACAACGGCTGTGCCCGAGGTTAGCTCGGCGCCTGTCCCTTCTCGAGCTTCTGCTGCCCCAGCCAGCACGAGCTCCGCTGTCATTGCCTTGGCAGCAACGGAGGCTGGCACAACGAGTCTCCCGGCCAGTATGCTGCCGGCTTCCGCTCCGGCCTGGTCACCCGACTTCACTCGGTTCGGCGTGCCGACCGTGAATGAATCGGCGAAGAGCTCTAAGACGGCCGCCCGAGCTCTGACTTATGCGATGAGGCTCCCCCGGGACATCGCTGAGGTTGGCCAACTCCACTTGGCCGATCTGTCCTACGCTGCCTGCCAGTCCGTGGCCACAGTGAGCTTCTCCTTCTCTCGTCTCCTACCTCAACTGTTTGAAATACTACTCCTCGTTGTGCTAACGCCCAGACATCCCTTTGCAGGTGAACGCGCTCGTGCAAGAGCTCTGTGATCGCACCCAGGACAAGCACACCCAGCTGCGGGACGGGATCAACTACTGGAGAGACAGGACGGAGACGCTGGAGAGGACTCTTGTTGAAGAGAGACTCAAGGCGGACTTCGATCTGTCTCAGTCCCAGGCTGAAACGACTCGTGCTGAGGTAAGGCTGGGCACTGCCACCAAGGTTCGGGAAAAAGGCCGAAGCCGAGGCACGAGCAGCAAAGGAGGCCGAAAAGAAGGCCAAGCAAGAGACGGAGAACGCTGTTGTACGCATCAGCGAGCTGGAGCATGTCTCCCAAGCTTTGGGTAGACAACTGGAGGAAATTGAGGCAGCCAGGTCGGCGCTGGCGGAGGAGCTCGAGGAGGCCAAGAAAATTCAGGAGGACACCGAGAGGTCCGTGACCCTGAGACTGCAGCAGTATTATCAGTCTCAGCTGGACACGCTCTTGGATGAAGACCGTGCCGAGACCGAGAAGGAGGTCCTCGACTCGCTTCGCCAGCAAGGCCGCCTGAAGGAAGACAATGAAGAGGACGTCACCACGTTCTCCGAGCTTCAGAGCAAAGAACTGATCGAGCTCGACAACGAGCCCGAGGTGCAAGGTGCCGAGCTGCCTCACTTCCTTGAAGGTCCTGCACCCCTCCCTGCCGAGCCGTACTCTGAGTCGGCTGCTCCAGAGCTTCCTCCTGCTGCCGATGAAGTTACTCCGGTGGAAGCTAACACTGCTGAAGTTTCTACCCCTGCCCCTGCTACAACGGCGACGGAGGCTGACCTTGAGCTTGCCTGAACTGCTGTCCCTCCGATTCCCTGCTCTGGGCCCTTGTCCCTTCTTCTGTTTCCGCTTCTGTCTTTTGTCGATGTAACTTCTCCCTTCTCCCTTTATGGGAGTTCACTGACTGTAACTGCCCAGAAATGGGCTTCTGATATGAATGAATCGCTCTTCCCTTATTTATTCGTGTTTGCACTTCTTTCACCTCGTAGCGTAGTTCGATGCATGCACACAGAACAAGAAAGAAAATACAACGTGAGTAGCTGAACGATTTTTCACAGTCCACTGTACCGATGTTAAGGCGGTACTTCGCTATGTGAACGTTCGGATACTTGCGAGATTATAACTATTGTCTGCCAAATAAGCTATTTGACCAAAACATACGAGCAAAAACACTATGCGTAAAATGTCATGGTAAAAAAGCCAACGACAAAACAATACGTACAAGCACTACGATCAAAACAATACGATCAAAGCACTTTGAAGCGCACAGCACGACAAGTAGAGTACTAGGGAAGAGCAATACGACGGAAGCAACATGGCAAACACTTACAAGCAATCACTTATGACCAAAGCATACGAGGGTAACTAGATTCATTCACATGAGCAAGCACTAAGACAAACTTATGAACAGCACTAACGATCGTGCCACCATGATCATTCACCCACGAGCAAAGCACTAAGATCAACCACTTATGAACAAGCATCCGATCGTCACATGATCATTCACCACTGAGCAAAGCACAAGATCAACCACTTACGAACAAGCAATACGAGCGTTCACATGATCATTCACAACGAGCAAAGCACTAGATCAACCACTTATGAACAAGCACTACAGGTAATCACCGATCCAGAACACATCAATCCGCGAATGCGTTGGGAATGCAATCTGCCAAATAAAGTCATGAGACGAACGCAACGAGCTCGTTTCGAAGCACATGCCAAGAGGATTTCATGATGTAAGCACTAGATGTTGATGCAGGTGACATCCTTAGATAAGCCACTCGTGTTCTTCGTTTTGTGAGTCGCTGT
>JABCRI010000179.1:0-22800 GCA_015143295.1 Tetracentron sinense | reverse complement strand
GCCCAGACTCTGTCCTCTTGATTCTCGGAGCTCCTTCTTACCCTCGCCCTCTCCTGGTTTCTCTCCCTATCGTGCTCCGGGTTCTTGGTCCAGGGCTCGGCGACCACGTGGCAGTTTGCGTGGCTCGGCGTCACTCGCTCTGTGATAAACCTATGTAGTACTCTTGCCTCTCTCGGTCGAGACCTACTCTCTGGCGGCTGATTTAGGAGTGTCCTGGTTGTGCAAAGTGTCATCCCCAGCCGGGGCCATGCTCAACAGGGTTGACTGCAGCTTAATGATGGATCAGAGTTCAGATTGTACAAGTTTATTCCTAAGCGCCAGCCGATTAAGTAGTGGGCGGCTGAACGGGCGTTATTGTCCAAATATACTACTGATGCTTTTAGTAGCGGGGCGGGTCAGCCCCTTATCAGTCTAGTCAATGGGTTCTTTGAGTCTAGCCCCAAGCCCGTCCAACTACTTAATCGCCCGGCCGTGATCCATTACTCCAAAGGCCAAGTACCTTATGTGCAGTATTTTTGGAAAAAATATCATTCAATGGTCTTCCAAAGATCTTTATTCCAATCCCGACTAACTAGCGTAACCAGGGCCCAGCCGCACGATCAATTACAGTCGTAAGGGGCTCAATAACCTAGGTCAGGTCATTTTTGTTAACAATATCATTCAAATGGGGTCTGCAAAGGTCCTAGTCCCAATCCGACTACTACTTAACCACGCCAGGCCGAATCATTACATCAAAGGGGATAGAACCTATGTGCAGGTATTTTTGGGCAAAAAGATCATAGAGATGGACATTTTGTCTTATATATAGATTGTTGTTTCCCCCACAAAACATCTCTAGATGGGGTACTCCCTGAGGCTACCTTGGTCTGGGCGGTGTGGTGATAGAGAGATTGTTGTTATGTTCGTGATATCATTTCACCATAAAAAGAAAAGGATGGGTACTTAGCATGTTGTGATTGGCGCAAGAAAATCCTAGGATCATAGGTTAATGTAATGGAGACTGCCAACACTTTCATAAATGGCTAAACCCCTCGTGTAAACATGCCTGGGAAAAGTTTATTTAAAAATCACAAATATTCCGGCTATCTAAGCTGAACACGTGGTTGCGCATCATTGCTTTATAAAATTTAAGGATAAAGCTTCTGAGACCCCTTAGGGCTAAGATCATGCTCCAAGAGCATAAGATTCAAGTGGGACCCCATTCACATAGTAGGCCTCTACCTGAAATCCCATGCTCCTAGAGCATGGTCTCGGTGGTCTCAATCCTAACGGGTCCGTAGCAAAGTCTAAAATTAAATACCGCTTTAAATGAAATTAAATACAATTTTAATTTCTTATATTATACCTATAGGACTTTACTATTGAGACCTCATAAGGGTCGAGACCACCAAGACCTCGCGCCCGTGCACGGTATTTCAAGTGGGCCCATCTTCACATGGTGGGCCCCACTTGAAATCTCGTGCATGTGCATGAGGTCTCGGCCCTTATGAGGTCTCAATAGCATTTCCCATGCCTATAAAAACAACTGCAAACATTTTGAGGGAGCAAACCTTTCCACATAGTCAATTAACTAAATTTATTTTGGGGGGGCCATTATACATAGATAAAAGTAAAAATATTGTTCATAATTTTTCAAGAGTCGGTCTATGGTACTCCTTAATCCTAACCTTTTATGACCAGCCACTAAGGGCCTTGATTTAAGTTGGTGCCACATCAGCCCTAAACCTAACCGTTAATATTGATCAACGGTTAGGATTTGGGAGTATATATGACAGCACACTTTGGAATATCTTTGGAATATCTGTAAACTTTAACACTATCTAATAAAGAAAAAAAAATAGGGGCCATGCCCCATGCCATTGAGTGTGCCCCTTAATAAGCTGTTGAGGGAATGCCTGAAAATAGGGTTAGCATGTCAAAAAGAAAGTAGCTACATATCCATGTGGGAGTTTAGATTTTGGAAGTTAGTTTAAAATAAAGAGGACCTCTCCATCACCACGTTGTGGGGGGTGGGGGGTGGGGGGGGGAGCTGGTAGTGTGGCAAATGTATAATTATGATGTTTTATGGAAATATCCCAACCTCTATCAATAATTACAAAGGTCCGGCTCAAAATTATTCTCTTTGGAAGTGTACTCTACATTTCTCAACTTTTCATAGAGCAGAACGGACAGATATCCCTGTTCTCATGGTTTACATGGCTCGAGTGGGGACCCACACAGACAACGGTTATGAAAAAAGGATGAGTAATCAAAATTGTCGGCCCGATATCTGAACCTCCACCCCGTCGGAATCTCTCCACACAACCTGTTGTAACTAACGTTCTAAAAACTGCAAATAGATGGCGTCCGTTATCTTTAACGGAATATTTCCCCAAATCTTGTTATGCGATAAATCCAACGTTATCAACGATCCCGCCATGAAACCCGCCCGCGAGAAATCGAATTCAAACTTATTTCGCGAGATATCAATAATCTCAGTGGTCTTCGACGCATTAAAAAGCACAGAAGCGTCCCCCGAGAAATTATTCCGCGAGAAATCGATCCTCCCAAAATCCACGTTACCGAGTGACGCCGGTATCGCGCCGGAGAGGCCGTTGTGAGATAAGATGAGTGAGGGTCTGGTCCGGGGAAGCTGACCGAAAGAATCGGGTATGGAGCCCGTCAGCCTGTTCCGATCGAGCCGGATTTCGAGGATATTAGGGAGCGCCGCGAGGGAAGCCGGGATCGAACCGGAGAGTTTGTTGAAGGAGAGGTCGAGAAACATGAGATTTTGGAGGTTCGAAAGAAATCCGGGTACGGGCCCAGAGATATTGGTCCAGCTGATCTGGAGGGAAACGAGATTGGTCAATTTTCCGATAGCCGGAGGGATATTGCCGACGAGTAATGGGAGCTTTTTGAGGCGGAGGGTTTGGAGGTGAGTGAGATCGGAGACGGCGTCGGGGATGGAACCGGAGATCTGGTCGTACAATATGGTGAGGCCTATGACGTGGTTGGCGGTTTCGTTGCATTCGACGACGTACCAGCCGCAGCAGTCGGAGGCTGGGTCCCAAGAGAGAAGGACGTTGGGGTTGAAGAAGCTATTTTTGATTTTGAGTAGGGTAGTTTTGTCATTTGGTAGACAACGATCGGCGAAGGAAAGCGCGGGAAAGAAGATGAAGAAAAGCAGCAGCAGCGATGGTGTAAACGGAAAAGTAGCAGCGGCCATGAAGGAGGGAGTCGAGTATGGTCAATGGTGTAGTAGAAATAAAAGCATACGAATATATGAGTGAGTTAGAGAGATGTGTCGGGTGTAAGGCGTATAGAAATAAGATGAATGTATAAGCCAAAGATCTCTTCCTGAGAAGGTGATTTAACCCGTGTATGACTCTTTGACTTGTTGTTGTCATTTTGCAATTGGGTATGGCTATGGGGAATAGTTGGGAAGGTGGGGCCCAGGGAAGAAATGTTTGTGATAGTGGGATCATTGTCATTGATTGTAATCAGTGGAGGCATGAGCCCTTTTGGTGCATGGCTTATAACAGCGCCTTTTGTATTTTTTGGCGGCACGAAAATTTACTCTCCAAGTCTCACCTTGGCTTTTGTATCCTTCAATAGTAATAGTGCACCGCCTGAGCACAGCAGTGCTTTCGCCTCCCGTACCGACTTAAAAATTGGGATGCCCATTTTGTACTACTTGGTAGGCGTGTAAGGTATGTGGTTCATTATGATTGGATGATACATATCTTGTTGCACACTCCAATTATTGATGAATGTAGACCAATATTTAATGAGTCCGTTTATGGTACTCCCGCATGTACTCCCATTTGTTTTCCCGGAATCCAACCATCCATATTTGAGGGTCACGATTTATATTGAGTTGGCAAAAAAAGGCTTATGGAGAGAGGTGCAGCCATGGACAAACTACCGGTTTTATATAAAGTATAAAGATGTATGAGATTCACCATCCTCTTTCTCTCCTATGTAGGAACGTTATGGCCATTGAGCCTAATAAAATGTGTCTAATGACCTACCATGTCAATGTTGGTTCTTGTAACTGTCACTATATTGATAGAGAAGCATTTCTCCGAAATGAATAGGGACATCCGAACATTATAAATGAGTTTATATATAGACCGAATCTATATTGATCTTAGAGTAGGTAAGCTATAATCCGAGATCGTGGAGAAAACCTTTATTCTGGCGATCACCGGCCTCACGACATTCCCCTTCCATCATCTTCTTCTTCCTCTCATTTACGGGACCCAACATCCTAGATCTTTGTTCCCTCCTTAACTGAATTCACAATACAGCCCTCCCTCCTCATTCTCTGCTAAACCAAGATAGAGCTCCACCATCGACGCCTCTCTTCATCGGGTATGTTGGCTATTTTATTTTTAAAAAACTCAAAAAAGACCTTCTCTAATCATGAATTTAATGATGCAGAAAAAACCCTAAGATTTGTTTTTCTAAATTTGGAGAGACAACCCCAGCTCGGCAAGGTGTGGGAAGATGTCTCTGCAAATTCTCTGTGCCAAGATGCAACCTATATTGTTTGCCTAACAGGTACATAATTGAATGGTCTTCTATTATTTTTACAATTTCCATTGGGTTTTCGGTAATCACTGCACACCATTGCCTTCTCTCTACAGGCACAGTAACAGAAAGGGATGCCACAGATCTTAAGGGTTCCATGAGAAATAGAACGGAGTTCCTTGATTTGGATTGAGGTATGAGAGTTCTTAATGTGTCATTTAGGAATGATGGATCTTGCTTTGGTTATACATTTAGGATCTTGCTTTGCTTTGGTTTCATTTTAACCATGTGCCCCCAAAAGAAAGATAAAAATAGACAATAGTGCCTTATTAACGTTTTTGACTATGTTAAAACTACAAATTGCTAAAAGTTGTGGAGAGCTTCCTCCACCAAAAAGGAAAATAAAACACAAATGCTATATCTGAAAGGCATGCAAATCCACCCCCTACATTAACAATCGGTATCCCTTTTCTTTCTCTCTCTATCTTTGACCCCCAATGAAAAAATTAGGAACAAAAAAATAGCTAGGAAAATCTAAGTGCATCGTCCTCAACCCCTTGTACCCCATCTTCTTCATTGCCAAAATTTGGACCTACCATTGTCGTTTCAAGCAATCATTATCCTCTACTATGCCATGATCTCTAAAATCAGTGTCACCGCCGAGCTCTACTCCAAATAAACCACCATGGAAACTGCACTCTTCAGCAAGCTTGTGGGTTCCTTTAGTTGGAGACAACAAACAATCGGACGACCATATTGAAGACAAAAGGCACTCTCGTCATTTTGGGGTGTAATTATCAAAAAGTGGGGTGCGCATAACACAACCATTTTTTTTTCTACTTTTCTTTTTAAGCTAATTATCGTATTGTGTTTTCGAAATAACATTCAAGTACCCCCTTTCACAAACAAAAAATTCAAAGCTTAAATTTTAAAAACAGGAAAACAATCCCCTCCTTGGGGTGAGGAAGGGAGAAACCGTCTCGCCCCCGTTTTTTTTTTTTTTTGTCATGTGTCCCATTTTAACTCTCTTAACTGTGATTAAAATTAAAGAAACTAACTTTGATTCCAAAAAAAAAATTAACCACAAGTGTTAAAACTTGTTAATCATTGTTGAAGGACAGTTAAGGAGACTTTGTGAGGGCAAGGAGGAATAGTCCCCTCGCTTGAGTTGTTTTAGTCATGAACATCATTTTCTTATTGTTTTGATATTAAATAAAGAATTTGATATTTTAACCCAAATTAATATCAGGAACGAAGGTTTAGATCATCCTATGGGGTTTATGTTTGATAAGACAGTGATTCGAATGAACATAACTGAAGTAGGTTAGGTTGTCTTACCTAAAGGTGACCATCCTATAGGAGGTTATAGTCATTCGAATTGGAGATTTTGATGTCTTTTAGACTGCAAGTTTGCACTCACCTACGTTGAATAACTAGTCTTGCCCAAAGGTGTCTAGGGACTTCATGTAAATTGAGTTGGGCAGAATGATTTGTGCGTGGTGGAGAGAGAATGATAACTCTCTTGCCCAAAGGTGTGGAAGTGTCCCGATCAATCCAAAACGTAATAGGTCAGTTTTGTGTGCGATTGTTGTCGTCAATTAGTGGGTGAATTGCATTTCGAAATCTCTTACCCAAATGTGTGATTAGATGATGCGTCCACTTGTCTCGTAAAGTGAAAGGAAGCAATCTTAAGGTAAACCACTTTAACTATCCGGCTTAACCCTTAGACCGGATCAGAATCAAAAAACTTAAATAAAGTCATGCAAGGATAAATATAAAGTGAATTATTATAATTTGTACAATATTTTGTGAGACATATCATAACATAGAAAACAATCACATTTTCAGATATGGACGGGTCTGTTGTTCATAAACATTTGACTGGGATTGAGCCTCTGAATGGTTCAAACTATAGTTCTTGGAAGATGCAGGTAGATATAGTTCTGTGTTGCCTTGATTACGACTTTGCCCTCTTTGAGAAAAAGTTAGTTGCTCCCACTATTGAGTCTTCGGATTCAGATAGGTCCTTGCATTCAAAGTGAGAGAAGGCCAATAGGATGACCATGATGATCATTAAGGCTTCTGTTCAAGAAGTCATCAAGGGTGGTATTCCTATTGCTGATACTGCTAAAGTTCTTCTTGAGACTATCAAGAAATAATTTATGGGGTCTGTTAGGTCTCATCAATACAGTTTTCTGACTCAGTTGATTTCATTGAAGTATAATGATGCTAAAAATGTTCGGGAGCACATCTTGAAGATATCTAAGTTGATTATCTATCTTAGAGAGCTGGAGTTGATCATTTGGAACGAACTCATTATGCATTTGACTGTAGCTTCGCTTCCTCAATCATTTGATGCTTTTAAGATTAATTATAATATTCAGGATAAGAAGTGAGACCAACATGAGCTGATAGTTGTGTGTGTTAGTGAGGAAGAGCACATGAAGCGTGGGAAAGATGAGTTTGCGAACTTAGCTTTGAACTCTGATACCAAGAAGAATTTTAAGAATAAGGGGTTCAAGAATCCAAATTCTCAGAATTTTTAACAATAAGAGAGTTCAGGACATCAATTTCAGGGAAATGATAATACTGAGGAACCAAATGAAATTGTGTTTCTTCTGTAATGGAAAAGGTCATATGAAAAGAGATTGTTTCAAATATAAGAATTGGTGCAGGAAGAATAAAAGACTTCATTCATCGGCGAAGCGCCAAAGCTAAGGAACTGCTATTTTTTGGGGGAACTCTGCACCAACAGTGGTAGAGGCTATTGGAACTTGCTGATTAGTATTAGACTTTATTTATGTTTTTACTATTAGATGTTACTTTCATCATGTCGTTGTTTAGGTGAGATATTATTTATTTTGGATTTGATAATGTTTTAATGTTATCCTTGAGGGGAGTACACTTTCCATTAGACATATTTTTCAGACAGTTGGTAGTAATAAATTAGTAGATAAGTTTTATTAACTATCTTTGAACTCATATTTTATATCATCCTTGTTGTGTATATTTGTTGATTTTATTGCAATAGTTTTATTACAAACCGACACCGGTTCCTTTTAGAAAATTTTTCAGTTTTCTAGATGTTGTGAATAGTGAGCACTCTCTTAAGTGGCTAGATGCAATGAAAGAGGCATTAAAAGTCTATGAAAATATATTTTGTTTGAAAACTAATCTCATTACTTGTTAATTCCTCGGTCATTGGGTGAAGGTAGATTTATTTCAAGATAATTGTGACTCTTGTGACAATTTGAATGATAAACTTGAAGTTGTGATTTACTTGGATCGAAGCATATACCTCAAGGTCAGTGAGAGCAAATTTGTAATTTTGTATTATATGGTAAAGATTTTTTGATATAAGACTATAAATCATATTTCTAGATGTTTGAGGTTATCTCATATGACTTCATATTAGTTTACAAGAGATGTATTGAACTAGAAATTGTAAAGTTATTCAGACTCTGATTTTTCTTGTTTTCAGGATAGTTTGAAATTCTCATCAGATTATGTGTTGTTGCATGTTTGGACTGTAAACCCGTTAACTAAAGAACTCTCAATCAGAAATTTTAAAGAACTTGTTACTCCTGTGAGAGTTTTAGAATCTTTTGATTCTTTTATTTAGTGGGAGTATTGTTTATTGCTTTACATCCAGTCATTTATATGATTTACATATCATTGTTTTATACTCACAGATATTGAATTGTTATGGTTATGCAAATTAAATATTGATGCATCAATTGATTATGTTTATATATTTAAACTATACGTGCAAAAGGTAAAAACATCAAGTGATGAACTTTACATGACGGATGTCATTAATGTCAAGTTTGCCCGAGAGCCTTGCACAAAGCTCTCAAGTTGCTTGGGCTGAACATGGTTGGACACCATGTTTGAGGCCTTCATTCTGGATACAAGGTGATGAACTTCACATGACGGTTGTCATCAAGTATCGGAATGACATGCATATGCTTAAATGCATATAGCGTGGACAACTTTTGGACGTACACATTTTTTATCACATAAGATTGTGTACAATCTATATCACACCATACTTAGCCACCATAAAGAACCGCTCGGAAACATTAGCATTATTAGTTGTTTGACCATGGAGTGGCTTGCATCATAGTAATGAACACTAGTAAATGTTATATGCTTCCATGATCACCGTTAGTGGTGCTTTTAAATCAAAGTGAAAGTTAAAGAACATTTAATTCTCGACAGCAATGTTTTTCAAAATAAAAGAATGGTCACTTATGTTTTTAAGGTTATTCAATCTGAAGAGTCTTTTTATTTTATTTAAGGATTGCTTGGACCAAGTGGAAGATTATTAGGGTTTTTTCTTATTAAATAAAAACTCATGTGGTCTGGTGCAATCCTTAGGTTTTCAAAAGTCGGATTGTATTGTTGTCAATAAAGAATAATAAGGTTAGGGGGTCCTACTAAAGAAAAGTGATCAACCAGGGACTCTTAAATGTTATTAAGCTAACAAGATGATCAGAGTTGGCAACCGTTAGATCTTTGGTGTGATTCCTCTTAGTCATTGGATCTTATGATGGGTAGGGTTCCAATGGTATATAAAGAAAAATGAAGTCTCTATTTTCTCTTACGACATTTAGAAGCCCTATTGAATTAGACCTAAGGAAAATAGGGAAGACTCCTCTCAAGCACAGTATGAAAAATCAAACATCACACCGAGAAGGGAATAGGAAAATTCTAGCGAAAGGTATGAGATTATCTCTTTCGATTTCTGTCCCTTTTGATTATGAATTCTAAAAAATTAATTGCATGGTCTAGATTTAGGATTGGAATAATCTTATTTAGGTTTAACATGTTATTATTCTTGAATCCCAACATATTAATAACATTGATTATCTTATTGGTTGTATGTAGAAAATTGAATTTATGAATTCAATGTAAATCACGTGAATTCACTCTCCAAAGGTGTATCCCTTCCTTAGGAAGGAGGTTTTGGATTCCATTCCCGAGAGGGTGAGAGTGGGTTGCACTCTCCACCCGCCTTTAATTTAGAACAGGAACTAACTTGCTAACCGGGATTGCGGCCTAACCGTGTGTCTTATACCAAAAAAAAATTTGACTAAAGTAGTGGGTGTATTTGTACTATTTTTTAAAAAAACATTTATTTTTCTTTCTTTCCATTTTTTGAGTTTCATCTAATTTTGTCCTTTACATCGCACGAGGTGTTTACTAGTAAATATATTAAAGAAATAGACGACGGACCATGCATTTAGTGTAGGGCTTCAGTGGTCCACGCCCCACTTTGAACTCCTACCAATTGTAGTTAAGATTCACTCACCTGTAGTGTTCATCCCTCCAATCAATCTTGGTTTTAAAAAATTATTAACATTAATTTAGTTAAACTTAACCATAGTTAAAGGAAATGCTAAAAGGGACACATGGCATGCATTCAACTATCTATCAGAATTCCTTGCTCTCAATAAAATTATATATTGTTCTAAATAAAATTAATTATATTTTTAATTTCTTATACTTATAAAAGAAACTACAAATTTTTTAAGGGGCCAAATCTTCCCATATAGTCGATTAACTAAAGTTATTTTGGGAGCAGTGTATAAAATAAAATTATTTCCAATTTTTTTTTAATACTATCTAATAAAGAAAAATAAAATAAAAAATGTAGGGGGCATGTTCCTGCCCCTGGGTGTGCTTCTTTATTAAGATGAGGGCAAAAACAATGCTTGAATATAGAAGGTAGCATATCAGGAAAAAAAAATATATATAGCACCAAATGCCACTACCATGGCGAGAGTTTAGATTTTGGAAGTCTTATCCGGACATTTCTCAAATTTTCATATGGCGGACAGATATCCCTGTTCTCATGGTTTACATGGCTCGAGTGGGGACCCACACAAACAACGGTTGTGAAAAAAGGATGAGTAATCAAAATTGCTGGCCCGATATTTGAACCTCCACCCCGTCGGAATCTCTCCACATAACCTGTTGTAACTAACGTTCAGAAACTGCAAATTGACGGCGTCCGTTATCTTTCTCGGAATATTTCCCCAAATCTTGTTATGCGATATATCCAACGTTATCAACGACCCCGCCATGATACCCGCCCGCGAGAAATCGAATTCAAACTTATTCCGCGAGATATCAATTGTAGTAGTGGTCTTCGACGCATTAAAAAGCACAGAAGCGTCCCCCGAGAAATTATTCCGCGAGATATCGATCGTATCAAAATCCACGTTACCGAGTGACGCCGGTAACTCGCCGGAGAGGCCGTTGTGAGATAAGATGAGATAGAGTCTGGACCCGGGAAGCTGACCGAAAGAAACGGGTATGGAGCCGGTCAGCCTGTTCCGATCGAGCCGGATTCCGGAGAGATTGGGGAGCGCCGCGAGGGATGCCGGGATCGAACCGGAGAGTTTGTTGAAGGAGAGGTTGAGATACTCGAGATTTTGGAGGTTCGAAAGAAATCCGGGTACGGGCCCGGAGATATTGGTCCAGCTGATCTCGAGGGAAACGAGGTTGGTCAATTTTCCGATAGCCGGAGGGATAGTGCCGACGAGAAGTGGGAGCTTTTTGAGACGGAGGTCTTGGAGGTGGGTGAGATCGGAGACGGCGTCGGGGATGGAACCGGAGATCTGGGCGTACAATATGGTGAGGCCTATGACGTGGTTGGTGGTTTCGTTGCATTCGACGACGTACCAGCCGCAGCAGTCGAGGGCTGGGTCCCAAGAGAGTAGGACGTTTGGGTTGGAGAAGCTATTTTTGATTTTGAGTAGGGTAATTTTGTCATTTGGTCGGCAACGATCGGCGAAGGAAAGCGCGGGAAAGAAGACGAAGACAAACAGTAGCAGCAGGGTAAACGGGGCCATGGAGGACGGAGTCTGAGTAATAAGATGCAACAAAATGGATACGTATTTACTTATGAGTTATGAGATAGATAGATGTGTCTGGTGTAAGGCGTATATAAGATGAATGTATAGAGGTGATTTAACCCGTGTCTCTCTTGGATTAGTTTTGTACTTGGAGTTGGGAGGACAGAAAGGCTGCTTAATGCTTAGGATTGGTGTTGTCATTTCGCAATTATTCCTAGGGAATAATGGGAAAGTGGGACTCAGTGAAGAAATGTCTGTGCCTTTGTGGGATCATTGTCATTGATTGAAATTTTCAATCAACCATCTGGGTAGCTTTGGAGGCCTGGTGTATCGCTTATAATTGCACCCCCTTCTTTTCTTTTTCTTGTTTTTACTGGTACGAAATTCACTGTCCTTCAATAGTTGCAATGGATTGTCTCCGGCAGATGCCCGAGATCCTATCTTGGTGAACTCAGATGGGCCACAACATTGCTGTTGCGTTGTTGCCCATATGCTTCTTATAAAACGAGGGCCCACCTACAGTTTACATGGGAATCATCAAATGATAAAAATGGGACCCATTTTGCAAGATACATATGGGCAACGGTGCAACAGCAAGCGTTGTTGCCCATCCGAACTCCATCTTGATAATACTTTTCATTTGACGCGTGGAAAAGTATTTAATGATAGTATTGCCCATTCCGTTGAGTGGTGAACACACACCTCTCAAGCTTGCCACGAGTGCTCTTTGACACCTATTATCTTATATGTGGTTAAGATTCACCCACTTTTAGGGTAAAATAATTTAACCTTAGTTTTTTTTATAAAAATTTAGCCACATGCATGAGTGAAATCATAATCAAGGTTAATTTTTTTTTTTAAAAGTTAGACCATTTAAACCTCAGCATGTGTGAATCTTAAACACCGTTAATAGATGTCAAAGAGGACATGTGGTGAGCTTAGGTGGCGTGCATGTACCACTCAATAGAATGTGCAATGGATGTTATCACTCCCCTAATTTAATGCCTTACCACATGTCAACTGAAGAGTGGGGCCCGAGATAGGATCTCGGGCATATGTCAAATAATTTGTTGCCTTCACTAGTGCACCACGTGAGCACAATAGTGCTTTCTTGTCCCTCTCTCTATGTGGGGACGGATTACCTTTGACAGATGCCTGAAAATTACTCCTCTGTTTGAATGACGCATGGGAAGCACTTACTAAAGAGCGGGTAGAAAGCATGCGTATGTACCACCCATTTAGTACATTCACACCTCCCAGATCACCACGTGTATTATTTGACACCAATCAACTCTGATTAAGATTCATTAATTCCTGGAGTTAAATAAAATAAGTTAAATAAAATAACCTTGGTGTTTAGAAAAATATATTTTAAAAATTAACCACATGAGTGATTAAATCATAAGAAAGGTTAAATTATTCAACCTTACAGATGATTGAATCTTAATGACAGTTGACGGGGTGTCAAATAATACTTATGGTGGTTTGGAAGGTGTGCATGTACCATGCGCATGCTGATATCAGTTCTTTAGTTAAGTGGGTCATTGGAAGAGAAGTAATTTTCGGGCATTTGCCCAAGGCAATCCGTTGCCCCTCTATGCTCTATGCTCACTCCCGCTTATTATTATTTTTTGACTTGAAATTGGAATGACCATTTTGCTAAGCTTCGATTATCTCTGGCGGACACCTGAAATGGACACTCGGGTATCCACACATCATCCAACATGTGGCGAAATAAAGGAAATGAAGTCATTTCTTTGTCTTCCTATGATTTTGACTTTTTCTCACTTGATATCTCTCCTCTCTTTATGGCCACATGTCCAATGATGTGTGGATGCCCAAGCGCCCACCTTGGGCATCCACCAAGATAATCCGAAGCCATTTTGCACGCCTTGGCTATTGATGAATGCCCACCAATATTTAATTTTAACCATATGCTCTCAAAAGAAAAATAAAATAGACAATAGTATCCATCATCTTCAACCTCTCCTCATTATTCATCAATGTGTTAAAACTACAAATTGCTAAAAGTCGTGGAGAGCTTCCTCCACCAAAAAGGAAAATACAACACAAATGCATATATAATCTGAAAGGCATGCAAATCCACCACCCAATGAGATCTTCCCTGAGATTGAGATTTTAGATCTAAATGGGGAAAGAAAGGAGCTAATCTCAATACACCTCTACAACATCCTGAGAAGATTCTCTACATTCATATGGGCTTTGCACCCTCTGGAAACGAGATCGACCCTTGTAATGATGGTCTTGACAACCCAAGTACGGCTGTAAAGGGAGCGGATTCGAAGCAGATATGGGTATATCCGTTTCAATTACCCTACTTGAATATCCGAATTCGATCCGTTATCCGGCAGATAATGCAGAGACAAATTCGTATTTGACTCCGGCTAAAGTAATCGAATTCGGATATTTATCCAAATTATTCGAATACTTTTTAAAAAAAAAAAATAATCTGGTTCATCTTTTTCTTTCTACTCGTAAACCCTAAAGATATGTAACTCAAATCAAATAAAAAAATAAAAGAGATTGCTGGTTTGTAAATGAAAAAAATCATATTTCATTTGGCCATTGTGAGGGGAATTTACCGAAAGGACATGCGTCAGCAGCAGCTCCTCCCAAGTTCTGATTTACCGGTAGAAGGTTGGAGTGGAGGGTGTGATACCCTGACCTGTACTCCGATGATTAAGTCAGTAGGTGTAGAAGATGATGAACAGTAAGAATATAATAGAGAGTTCGAAGGTCTTAGCTCTCTCCCATCCTCTCCTTCACACTGTTCTTCACAGGTTTATATAGGCCACCCTTGCCATGGCCATGGGCACCCATTGATGTCCATGCATACCTCGAATCCCTGATATGTACTTCAGTATTCATTTTAGATAGATCTCCCGATCGTTCGTACTGCACGCGCATCTGCACACAAAAAGAGCAGGCAAAGAGTAGGAACTCGTCCGAGGTGACTGGCATTAAATGCAGCATTAAATGTCATTCAATGCCAAGACAATGTTACCCACCTACCATCGTAGAGGTAGGATCAGTCCCAGGCGACTGGGCAGTAACGTCAGATCTCATTATGTGTTAGGATACGCAATCGTTGACAACAAGACGATGGGTACGTCGTCAGAATGAGGACGTGATCGTCGTCCACGAGACCACGGGTTCGTCGTCAGAATGAGGACGTGATCGTCGTCCATGAGACCACGGGTCCGTCGTCAGAATGAGGACGTGACCGTCGTCCATGAGACCACGGGTCCGTCGTCAGAATGAGGACGTGATCGTCGTCCACGAGACCACGTTCTCGTCGTCCATACGATAACGGGCCCGTCGTCGAGGAGACGACGGAAATGAGCTCAAACGATGACACCACACTGAGGACGAGCTCGTTGTTACCACACTTAGGTTTTTACGAAATTTACCCATTACAAATTGCCCCTTTATGATACTGTGAACGTGGTTCAGAGTGTCATAAATATAGCGAAACGTCGGAGGAGAAGATACGGCTCACCTCAGAATGATGATAGGTTACATACTCTGTACGCGAAGGCGTAGAGTCGTGCCAGCTGTATTGCGCGTGCCGAAACGTCATACCTCATAAATGTTTGGCAAGCTGTCATCATTATCTTCCGGACGCTTCGTTTTTCCCGACTGTTACTTAACTCGATCAAAAGACCATCCTGCCCTTCGCGCTGTCTACATGTGTGGACACGCGTATGGTACAGATCGAGGTCATTATCGTCCTTAGAGTTATGGACTGGTCTATAAGTACCGAAGGCCTGGTACTTCATCTTCTTCACTCGAATTCTTGCATCCTGTTACTCTGCCGGAATTTCTCCTCACCGACGATCTGCTGTTCTGGTTTTCTTCCTTCTCCGGCTGTGCCTCCCCTTGCTTCCTAGATACAGTTTCGGTAAGAACCTTCTCTTTTCTTTTTGTTCTGTGGTCGTCTTTCCTACATTTCTTCTTTTTCTCCTTGTTTGCGACCATGTCTGCCGAAATAGTTAGGATAGACAGTGCCGATGAGGCCAGTTGCTCAGGCAGTGCCCCTCACGGTGTTATCACCGGTGTTTCCAAATCCAAAACCAGACCAGCGGTCAAATACGCACTTGACCATTACAGAACCCTTTTCCAAATTCCTCCTCACGTCCACATTCATTTCGGGGAAGAAGACGTTCTTCCTGACCATCGTTCTTCCTGTACAATCGTCTACCTCGCTCAGTTCGAGGCTAGACTTCGATTTCCCCTCTCTCCCGTCACGGACTCCGTCCTGTCCGCCCTTCAAATTGCCCCGGGGCAAATGCACCCGAAGTTTTACAAGTACATGTCTCTGATGGACAAGTTCAGCAGAGACGGGTACAATGTAGACGCCAGGCATGTCTTCCACTTCCGCTACGTCGTGAAGTGTCCCGGGGTTGTTGAGGAGGAAAAGAAGACGTACTTCACCTGGAGGCAAAAATCCAAACTTCCCGACATCATCGCACACCTCCCCGACGTGGAACGGGATTGGAAGGAGATGCCCTTCGTGGTCTCCGGTGCTTTGAGGGCAGAGATTGCCCGTCCTGTTCCCCACGAATTTACCTCAGGTCTGTTACTATTCAGTCGTTCTCCGTTGTCGGTTTTTGATATCGTACTCCTGTCACACGGCTAATAATATTTTGCTTTTTCTGCAGAAGCTTCCAAGATACACTTCTATGACCTGTCCGCGGAAGAAGAGTACGCGCTCCGGATGGTTCACAGCGATAAAGGGGACGCCTACGTCACCTGGAAGCCGTCCTCGACTCGAGAGACAAGGTCCACTGTAGAAGCAGGGACCAAACCTAAAAAGTCTCGTCGACAAGCTCGTCCACCGTCAAAGAGACCGCTCGGACAAGCAGCTATTCTTGGCGAGGAAGAAGACATGGCTAACCAACCTTCTCCGCGATCTTCACAGGCTCCGGCCTTGACTCGTCCTCCCCACCCTTCCCGTCTATCTTCGGCGGAAAAGAAGGCGGAGAAAAGAGAGAGAGTAGAAGCTCTCAAGGCTCTGACGGCGAAGAAGGCTCGGCGAGAAGCGGAGCACGATCGACGGGTTCGAGAACGCGAATCTGCCGGGGTGCCATCTACTCAGGCGGCAACAATTGGCGAGGGGAGTGGTGTCCCCGTGGAGGAACCTCCAATCGTCATCAGCGGCTCTCCCGTGGACATTGTAACCGCTCCGTCTATTGTGGCAGAGACGGCTGCCCCTGCGATCGTCCCGGCCTCTGCTCCCTCACCAGCTGCAAATGTGGCTTCATCTTCTGCCCCTCCTCGAGAGAGGATCACCATGGGGGGCCCCGCCAAGCTCTGGAATCCCGTCTTCCCCAGAGGGTACACTCGTCCTACCGTTGCCCATTCTGCGATGGAGCACGATTCCATCGCCACATCGATGATGTTGGCGATGAGGCTCCCAGCGGATATGGCCGCAACGAGGGACCTGCACTGGATGGGGATGTTCAGTGCCGCGAGTCGAGCTGTTGCCACGGTACGCGTTTTTTTTTTACCATCTTTCTTTCTCTTTTTTATAGCTGGGCAACATGCTTGCCGGGATGTACGAGGTCACAGCCGAGAACAGGCGTACCTCCAATGGGCTGAGGGACAAGGTCCTTGACCTGGAGAGGAGGGGAGCCGAGAACATGAAACGGCTGAATCACGAGCTAATGTCCGTCAAAGCTGATCTTCGGTCTGCCAAAGGCACGATTGCCACGGCCGTGAAACAGCGGGACAAAGCTCGGGATGAAGCCCGCAAGGCAATGGAAGGAGAGAAGGCGGCAGTGGAACAAGCCGAAACATCCGTCCTCCGGATCAGTGAGATGGACGAGATCGTGAACTCTCTCCGTCAGCGGCTGGAGGCGACGGAGGCCGAGAAGGCAGCATTGGCCGAACAGCTCGAGGAGGCCACGGCCGCGAGGGACAAGGAGGTTGAAGCCGCCAAGGAGGCTTTAACGGAGTCTCTTCGAGCCCACTTCCAGACGGAGATGGAACGGCTGATAACTGAAGACCGGGTCGAGACGGATAGAGAATTAATGAACGAACTCCGAGAATCGGGACGACTGGTAGAGTCCCCCCAACAGTCGAAGGACGAGGCCACTCGTTCTGAGGCTGTGGGCATGGAGATCTCGCCTGGCGAAGAACCCGAGGTACAAGGAGGGGGGCAACCCCCGTCATCTCTTGGACCATCTCCCGTCCTGCCCGAGGCTCCTGCTGAAATCGCCTCTGCCGATCCTGCTGCTGCTGCTGACGACGTTCCGACCGTTCCTGATGACGCTGTCATGATCGTTGACGTTGGCGAGGACTGATCCTTCCTCCTTCCTATCCCTTTCTTTTCAGTTTTGTATCGGCTGTACTCTTGTTCATCTTATGTCAATAGAAAATTTATGTTTTATATGTACCTCCTTTTATGATCACTGTGTTGCAACCGATTGGTCCGGAATAATCATCTCGTTCAAATAAGACAAATAGCACATAATTAACTCGTGATTGAGTATAAATCTCATAACGAATATAATTCACATCACTTCTAATAACGGGTCGTTAAAGAAGCGGATTAACACTACGGACGTAATTCGACATAATTCACATCACTTCTAATAACGGGTCGTTAAAGAAGCGGATTAACACTACGGACGTAATTCGACATAATTCACATCACTTCTAATAACGGGTCGTTAAAGAAGCGGGATTAACACTACGGACGTAATTCGACTACAAGTCCATTTCATAAAGACGAACTTATGGTAACTCGTGGTGGGACACCATGCTCAGAGGACATTCCATTAGTATAAGCCACCGGTATGCTCAGATGGCAATTCCTTTGTATGAGCCACCTGTGTCCCGTGGTGAGTACCCTGTTCGTGTGAAATGCACTCGCCGTAGTAATTCGTGGTGGGACACCATACTCAGAGGACATTCCATTAGTATAAACCGCTAAGATGCTCAGATGGCAATTCCTTTGTATGAGCCACCTGTGTCCCGTGGTGAGTACCATGTGCGAGTGAAATGTACCCGTCGTGGTAATTCGTCTAGAATGTTTTACAACGTACTGAATATGTAAGTAAAACGACTGAACTCACGCTTTTAGCAAATGTTCATAACACACAACTTTATTGGAAAAATTGTTTTAAATTCATAATGTTCCACGATTTTTGAATTACATTACCTTGTAAGTCTTTAAGGTAGTACACCCCGGGACTCCCGACACGATCCACGATATATGGCCCTTCCCAGTTGGGACCCAGTTTCCCGCTATTGACTTCTCGAGTGTTTTGGAAAACTTTTCGAATAACGAGATCTCCGACTTGAAGAATCCTTCTCCGTACTTTCTTGTTGTATGCCTTTCGTAATTGTTGTTGATAGCGTTTCATCTGAATGCTGGCATCTTCCCGCTTTTCTTCCAGCAAGTCTAAATGAATAGCCATTAATTCGACATTTTTGTCTTCCTCTCCGTGTTTCTTTCGTGAACGTGTTGTTGGCAGACAGACTTCAGTGGGAATAACAGCTTCCGCCCCGTATGCCAAAGAGAACGGGGTCTCGTTCGTAGGGCTCCGTGGTGTTGTCCTGTATCCCCACAACGCATTATGTAATTCGCTGGTCCACTTTCCCTTGGAATCTTCCAGCCTTCTCTTGAGGGCATTCAAAATGTTCTTGTTGGCTGCTTCGGCAAGGCCATGCCCTTGAGGATAATAAGGAGAAGAGAAGATGTGCTTGATTTTCAACTCTCGGCAAAAGTCGGCGATGAGCTTTCCTGTGAATTGCTTCCCGTTGTCAGAAATGATGGACTGCGGGATGCCGAATCTACAGATAATATGTTCCCACAAGAATTTCTTCACTTCTTGTTTTCTAATACGCGCTAGGGGAACAGCCTCGATCCACCGGGAGAAGTAATCCGTGGCCACCAGCAGAAAAATCAAATTACCGGGAGCTTTGGGAAAGGGTCCCACGATGTCAAGTCCCCAACGAGCGAAAGGCCAAGGTTGAGATACGATGTTGAGTTCCTGAGCGGGGGCATGAATCAACTTCGCATGACGCTGACATTGACTGCATTTTTGTACGTACTTCTGTGCGTCAGCTTGCATGTAAGGCCAAAAATATCCTTGCCCTAGAGCACGATGAGCGATAGTCCGTCCTCCCGAATGGATGCCACAAATCCCTTCGTGGAGCTCGGCTAAGATCGTCTCTACGTCTTCAGGATGCACGCATTTCAAAAGGGGTCCTCCAAAAGATTTACGGTACAGTTCCCCGTCAACAAGGGTATAACGGGGAGCTTTATATTGTATTCGTCTTGCTTCCTTTGTGTCAGAGGGGAGAATTCCATTCTTCAAGTAAGTTGTTATGCCCGTCATCCAGCTCGGCACTTGATTTACGGTCAACACCGTGCGTTGCGTTTGTAGCTCAATAGAGAGGTACTCTTTATACTCAACGAGGATTGTCTTGGGTTCATCAGTCTGTATCATTGAGGCGAGGTATGCGAACGCGTCAGCATGCCTGTTATCGTCCCTTCGGACATGTTTGATCTCGAGGACATCAAAGGCCCTCCGTTGTTCTTGTAAAAATGCAGCGTAGCGCCTCATCCGCTCATCCCGACATTCATAGGTACCGTTGACTTGGTTCACCACGAGCTGTGAATCACAGAACACCCGGAGTTTAGAAATTCCCAACTCTCGGGCACTCTGCAACCCAAGGATTAACGCCTCATATTCTGCTTCGTTATTGGAGGCAGCATAACCAAGGCGCGTCAGTTTCTGTACTTTAACATGATCAGGGCTGACAAGAACAGCACCAAGTCTCGAACCGTTGACATTAGACGACCCATCCACGTACAAGACCCAATCGCACCACGCCGTCAGTTTGGTTCCGTCTCCAGCCTCTTCTTCCACAACGGGATCCTCCTCCGCATCGTCTGGGAGCTCGTGGCGGTCGGGCTCTGCTAAAGTTTCGGCCTCCTCCACGGGGAAATCGGCTAAGAAGCTTGCAACGGCCTGCCCCTTCTCTGCGGTTCGGGCCTGATATTGGATATCGAACTCGCTAAGCGCCACGACCCATTTCGACATACGTCCCGCGGTTTCAGGTCGCCCCAACACAGTTTTCAAAGGGTACGTTGTGATGACGATGACGGTATGTGCCTGAAAATAAGGACGTAACTTCTCAGCAGAAAAGACGAGAGCCAGACATACCTTCTCCATTCTGCTGTAGTTGGACTCTGCCTTGTGGAATGTTTTGCTGACGAAATAAACAGGCTTCTCTACGCCGTTGTGACTTCTGAGTAGCACGGAGCCAATGGCTCGTTCCGAAACGGAGAGATAGAGGTACAACACTTCACCAGGTTCAGGTACGGAGAGGATCGGAGCAGAGCCTAGATACGTCTTCAAGGCGGCGAAAGATTGGGAACACTCTTCTGTCCATCTGAAGACGGAATCCTTTCTCAGCAACTCGAACAGAGGTCTGCATCGATCAGAAGACTTTGATATAAACCGGTTGAGAGCAGCGATACGTCCCGTCAGTTTTTGAACTTCTTTCCTTGTCTTCGGTTCCGGCATATCTACCAGAGCACGGATTTGCGTAGGATTTGCTTCAATGCCCCGTTGACTGACGAGATAACCAAGGAATTTGCCCGAGGCGACGCCGAATGTACATTTCTCAGGATTTAACTTCAGGTTGAAAGTGCGTAAAATAGAAAATGGCTCCGCCAAGTCGGCTACAAGAGAGTCCCGAGTTCGGCTTTTCACGACGATATCGTCAATATACACCTCCACCGATTTACCAAGCAATGGTCCAAACATCAGATTTATTAGCCGTTGATAAGTGGCCCCGGCATTCTTCAAGCCAAAAGGCATGACCCGGTAACAGAACAGGCCACGCTCCGTTATGAAGGCCGTTTTCTCTTGATCGTCCTCCGCTAAGAGGATTTGATTGTAATCCGAATACCCGTCCATGAAGCTCAACATCTCGTGACCCGCGGTTGCTGTGATTAGTCTATCGATTCTGGGAACTGGGAAGAAGTCTTTCGGACAGGCTTTATTAACATTAGTGAAATCGATACAGACTCTGACTTTCCCGTTCTTCTTCGGAACAGCTACTACATTGGCTATCCACTCCGGATATTGGACCTCACGAATGAACCCGTGCTGAATTAACTTATCGATCTCTTCATTGACGGCCTCATGGTACGCTGGAGCAAGTCTACGAGGCTTCTGTTTAACTGGATTGACTACGGGATCAACGTTGAGATGGTGACAGATGATTTCAGGACGTATACCCGTCATGTCCTCATGTGACCAAGCGAAAACGTCAAGATTCTTCCTCAGAAAATTTATCAACTCCCGCTCTTCATCCATTGTTAAACAAGTCTCGATCTGCAGCATTCTTGGCTCGTTCTCCGTCCTCAGGTTGACAAGCTTCGTGGGTTCAACAGAGTGGTTTATCAACGATTCACCCGTGCTCTCCTCTTCCACGGACCCGACCTGTAATTGCTATTTGAGCGGGTTGGGTGAGGCGTAATTACACTTCTACGATGCCAGCTGGTCTCCTCTTATTTCACTTGGTCCGTCCGGAGTGGGGAATTTCAGTATCTGGTAATAGGAAGATGGAACAGCTCTCATTTCGTGAGTCCACCTTCGCCCCAAGATAGCATTGTATGGGGATGGCGCGTCGCTAATGGAGAACCGGGTGGACAGGGTGATAGGTCCAGCTTTGACTGGTAAGACGACTTCTCCTAGGGGTTGCATCGAACTTCCTTCGAATCCTATCAAGGGGGTCTGTGCAGGGACAAGAATGCCGGGGGTCCAACTCCATCGTTTGCAAAAGCATGGAGATACAGGATATCCGCCCCACTTCCAGGGTCAATGAGCACTCGCCTGATATCGAAATCGCCAATTCTCATAGACAGGACAAGAGCATCGTAGTGAGGCCTGACCACAGTTGTAGTCTTGATCAGTGAACGATAGGGCCTGCTTCGACTTCCTTCGTCGTCGATGCACTTGACAAACTTTTGCCACGTGTGTAACTTCCTTGCTTGTCGCTCGGTACTGCTGCTCGACATCTACTTCCGGTGCTCGAGCGCTGATGGATGACGTTTATGACTCCCTTCGGAGTTATCCGCCTCGGTCATATGACCAGATGGCTCTCCCTCGTGAGATCCGAATGGATGGCTCCGTAATATGCCTCTCGTCTCTTACAGAGTCCAAGTATTCTCCCAGATCGCCCCAAGGATTAAAAAAAAATCTTTCCAAGTATTCTTCAGGATGAGACAACGATTGGAGAGGCCGGACAGTTTGTGGTATGACGTATTCGTGCGCCTGGGTCCAGTCGTGATCAAGAACGGTCTGTGGGCCATTCGAATGTGGTTGTCTTCCATAGCTCAATGATCGTCGCGGGCTTGTGAGACAGTGATGACCACCAA
>JABCRI010000178.1:0-17963 GCA_015143295.1 Tetracentron sinense | reverse complement strand
GGGAGCTATTTCGACTCATCTTACTGTTTTGGCCATAACTTTTGACTCGCTCGACGGATTTTGACGATTCAACTTGGGTTGGATTCGTCTCTCAAAAACGAACATTTTTGCCATTTTAGAATTTCTAAATTCTACTTAATTAATAGACTAAATTATCCCTAAAGTTGACTGATCTGCAATTGCATTAGATAAAACCCACCATTGACTTGGCTTAAACTCAAAATAAGGAAAACCATTAAACATGAACTTCGAAGAGGGTTCCAACACCTTTCTAATGGTTCAAGAATCATTCAATTCTAGTAAACGGTACCAAAACTAGAGCTTCCTAAAGTTTAGGGTGTGATATGACATCCCTCCGTTACAAGTTTGATTAAGCCTAGTTTACACCACACCAAATAAATATATAATACAATAAACATCAAAACATCACAAAGACTATAATACCCCTAATAAAATGAAGTAAAAACATGAAAAAGATTCTGGGTCTCTATATCCTCCCCCCCTTAAAAGAATTTCGTCCTCGAAATTACGTACCTTAGGTGAATAAATGTGGGAACTTTTCGTGGACTTCGGCTTCTCTCTCCCAAGTAGCCTCTTCTCTAGAGTGATGCTCCCATTGCAAGAGCACAAGAGGAATGACCTTTGAACGCAAAACTTGCTCCTTCCAGTCCAAAATTCGAGCCGGTTGCTCCACTAGAGTCAAATCTTCCCGAATTTCCAACGGTTCCAAATGAATGACATGTGAAGGATCAGCAATGTACTTCCTCAACATAGAGATGTGAAAGACATTATGCACACCTTCCATGTAAGGTGGTAAGGCGACCCGATAAGCAACTTCCCCGACTCGGGTGATGATCTCAAAAGGACCCACATATCTCAGACTAAGCTTGCCCCGCTTGCCGAATCTCATCACCCCCTTCGTAGGTGAGATCTTTACAAACACAAAATCTCCGACTTGGAACTCAAGATCTCTCCTCCGAGTATCGGCATAGCTCTTCTGTCTACTCTGAGCTGCTTTCAACCTCTCCCTGATCAACTGAACTCTATCCACAGTCTGACCAACGAGCTCGGGACCCAAAAGCTTCCTCTCACCAACTTCGTCCCAACACAAAGGTGAACGACAACTCCTGTAGAGACCCGAATCTTTTTCATGTTTTAGTGCATTGCATTAAGGGTATTTTAGTCTATAAATTAAGTGGAAATTAGAAATTCTAAAAGGCCAGAAATGTTCATTTTCGAAAGACGAATCCAACCCAAGTTGAATCGTCAAAATCCGATGAACGAGTAAAAAGTTATGGCCAAAACAGTAAAGGGAGTCAAAACCTGCAGGAACCGATCGTTCGGTCAGAACCAGCGATCGATCGGTCCAAAACCGATCGATCGGTATCTATCGACTGGTCCAAATTTTTGTATGGGGAAATTTTCCAGAGAGTGTGTTTTTGACCGATCGCCCGGTCATAAACACCGATCGATCGGTAGCAACCGATCGCTCGGTCATAACCACCGATCGCTCGGTGCTTCGTGTTTTTGCAGAATTTTAGTAAGGGCTTTTTGGTCTTTTTGTTCTCAGACCTTGGGGCTATAAATAGGGGGTCCTACTCGAAAGATTAAAATACTCCACCTAGTTCTAACCTAATTTGGCAAAAAGGGGGAGAAACCCTAGGGTTTGGAGAGAGGGTTTTTTTGGAGAAGGAGGAGATTGATAGGAGATTGCAAGAAAAGTTTGGGAAGCTTCTCCAAATCGTCTCGGGAGCGTTTTGAATCCAAGGGAAGGATTCCTAAGGTCGATATACTATCCTAATCAACTTTATTTTAAGGTTTTGTGAATGTTAAGATGCTAGGAATGGTAGAAAAAGATGTTTGATGCATTTTCCCTAATTTTCTAAGAAGCAAGCTAATTATGGATGGATATGTGGATTGGATGTGGATGGGAAATGTATGGAGGATGGGAAATGTATGGAGGATGGGATTAATATGTGGATGTGAATAGTGAATTGATTGTATGGATGAATTATGGTTTGATGAATGCTTGAAAATATAGAGGAGAAATGGATTCATATTATGCATACACAAGGTGTTTGTGAAAATGCTTGAAAGGAGAAATGCTATTATACTCTTATGAAATGGTGGTAAATTGATTATGAATTGCGATATGAATTATGATAAGATATGTATATGTGAATTATTGGTTAAGCATGTCTAATTATTTGTATGGAAATTGATAGTCGGGAAGATAAGAACTTAGAGGAACATCTCTCAAACCGGGAATTCTCTAACTATTTGGTATAGGACAGTATAGTGGAGTTTCTATGGTGGGAGATCGGAATCTAAGCAATTACCAACTCGAATGTTAATTTCGACACTTAAGCACATATGCACGTGTATGTTAAGATAAGAGTCTCACAAGTCACACGTGGCCCACAAGCACGAGCATGACATACGTATGTGTAGCACCCCGGACTTTTTCATCCTTAATGAATAGCACCTTCATAGCTAATTGGCCGTTTTTGCAGTCTAATTAATAAATAAGGGAGAAATCGGAAATTCCAAAACGTCAGAAATGTTCGTTTTCGAAAGACGGATCCAACGCAAGTTGAATCGTCGAAATCCGACGAGCGAGTCAAAAGATATGGTCAAAACAGTCCAGACATACAGAGCACCGATCGCTCGGTCCAGTCAGCGATCGATCGGTAGCTATCGCACGGTCAGAAATTTTGTATGGGGAAATTTTCCAGAGAGTGAGTTTTTGACCGATCGATCGGTCATAAACACCGATCGATCGGTCATAACCACCGATCGCTCGGTCTTCGCGTTTTCGAAGAAATTTCAGTAAGGGCGTTTTCGTCTTTTGGGGGTTAAACCCTTTCTCCTTAAGGCTTGCCCGAGCCTTAGGGCATCATTCACTATACTTAGAGAGATTTGGGAGATAAGAGAGAAGAGAAAAGGGTTTCCTAAAACCTAGGTTGCTTTTGGAGAAGAAATCAAAGGGGTGAAGACCCTAGATCGTTCCCAATCACGTTTTCTTCAAGATTTCAACTCAAGCTCGGGTGGGGTGCATTCTCAAAGCTAGGGCAGCCCTCACTCACGTTTTTGAAAGAGATTTCTTCCCCAACTCGAGTCTTCCTCAAGCAAGGGTAGTTCCCTACCCCTTTTGGAGCTTCAATCAAGGTTTCTACCAAGGATCAAGCCTTGATTCAAGGTTAGTACACCCTACTAACTTTCCCTAGCAATAACCTAGGTTTTCTAGTGTAAATGGTGATTCTATATATTATGTTTTTCCTTCCCTATGCATTGTATTAACTCAACAAATATAAACAAGATAAGGGAAATGGAATGAATGTGGGGATGGGAGATTGGATGTGGCGATTGGATGCCGAATGTGATGTATGATGTGTGGGTTGTGGATTGGAAAATGGAGGATGGGCATAGTACAAATAACAAACTTACCATTGTGTGATTGAATGGAAAATATGCATTTAAAATAAGGAGATAAACTACTAAGGAATAATGTATGAAAGTGTTTGACAAAATACCTAAACTATGAATAAATGATCTCAATGAAGAATATGGAAATGGGTTTTATGTATGCGTTCTTATAAATGATAAATTGATCAAATGTTATGCAAACTACTTATGTTACCTATGTTCATATCATGAATTGAATTGTAATGTCATATTTTGGTTATTCCCATTATCATGATTGTCACTATGGACACGTACACGAGCACGCATGATAGCATGAACCGAGATTTCAAGAGCATGTGCATATAATAAACAACAAGAAAATATTGCATGTCAAGGAGGTTGGTAGCCCAGGGAGGATTCGGGTACTAACCTCTGGCTCACAAGATAACCCCTAAAACACCTATTGTCAAGGAGGTTGGTAGCCCAGGGACATTCGGGTACTAGCCTCTGGCTCACAAGAAAACTAAACAAGTAATAAAAATCACCTATTGTCAAGGAGGTTGGTAGCCCAGGGACATTCGGGTACTAACCTCTGGCTCACAAGAAAACTAGTGCATTTCATAACAAGGAGGTTGGTAGCCCAAGGACATTCGGGTACTAACCTCTGGCTCACAAGTGCATTGCATATCAAGGTGGTTGGCAGCCCAGGGATATTCGGGTGCTAGCCTCTGGCTCACAAGTTACGAGATGGAGGTTTACAAGATGATGATCATGCATTCATGCATGCACGCATACATGATTTCTACGAGGCATACCGGGACATGACATGGGTTTTCGAGCATGAGTTTTATCGGCGTTTTCGCATTCATGTACGCACGTCAGGATGCTTGTATTGTATCATGCCTTATACTATTTCTTTTGTGATGTTTCTATTACTGCTTGTATGATATTACTATTATGTGTTTTACTATTGTTATGGTCTGCTAGTAGCTTGTACTCGCTGAGTATTCCATGCTCAGCCGTACTTTCATGTCGGCAGGTACTGAGGGAGCCCTCGACCCGGAGCCTTGGGTCGAGGAAGAGTATATAGAGGAGAGAGAGCCGGCTATTCCATTACAGTCTCAGGCGGACCGAGACCTCGACACGTGGCCATACCTCGACTACTGTTGAGGGGAGAGTAGGAGAGGGTCTTGTGTATTTTGATATTTTGATAGGTGGGCCTGTCCACCTTAGACTTAGACTTGTCTTGTATTTATGTTAACTTGGAATACCATTTTGGATCATCCGAAGAAATGAAAATTTGTTTACGCTTCCGCATATATGATAGCTTCCGCGCTCTGATTATCATTGTTAGTACTGTATTTTATCTTGTGCATTACAGGATGGTCTGATAGGTACGCAGTGTGACACCTAAAATATCCCTAAACTCCTAGGGGGTATTTCGGGGCGTTACAGTATGACATTCTGAATAAGCATAAGCATAAGGCATGGTCCGTATCCGCCAAGAATGGCATGTCTCATTACTGTGTGATCTGAATAAGTGCATAAGGCATGGTCCGTATCCGCCAAGAACGGCATGTCTCATTACTGTGTGATCTGAATAAGTGCATAAGGCATGGTCCGTATCCGCCAAGAACGGCATGTCTCATTACTGTATGATCTGAATAAGTGCATAAGCATAAGCATAAGCAACTCACAAGCACGTGGTCTCATAAGCATAAGCGACTCATAAGTGTATTGTCTTCCAAGTCTAAGATTCTCACAAGTACACGAGTCAAGGTGATGATATGATGTATATGCGCACACGTTCTTCCGCACTCTGATTATGTTATTATGTTATTGGATATGTTTCTGACTAAGTGCAGGTATATTATTATCGTTGATTGGATTTTATATACACTGAGGACCTTTGTACTCAGCCGGACTTTTTTCTTGGCAGGTATAGAGTAGGAGTACCCGGCGGAGCCGTGGGTTGAGAAGACTTACCTCGAGGAAGGAGGTGAAGGTGAGCCTTCTGAGGAGGGAGCCAGAGACTTGGGTGGCTACACCTCTTAGTTTACATTTCTTTTCATTGAGAGAGTTTTGTATTTGACTTTTAGAGGATGTTGCTCAGTAGACTTCTTCTTAGTTGTGTATCAGACTTGTTGGTTCATTGTGAGTTGTATATATAGACCTTAGACTTGTGCAGGTTGGATTGGGTTTATATATCGGAATTTTATTACTCTCATTTTTGGAGACTCGTGTAGTATTCTTGTATGCATGATTTTAAGCAGGTTAAGTGAATGTGGCGATTCCAAAGTCCTATTTTAGCCTTAGTAGGATTTTGGGGTCGTTACAACTCCTCCCATAAAGTGCCTCAAACGGTGCCATCTGAATGCTAGCTTGATAGCTGTTGTTGTAGGCAAACTCAACCAACGGCAAGTGATCAACCCAACTACCCCGAAAGTCTAACATACAAGCTCGTAGCATGTCCTCTATGATCTGGTTCACTCTTTCAGTTTGCCCATCTGTCTGCGGATGAAATGCCGTACTAAAATCCAAAATTAGAACCCATGGCCTGCTGAAAACTCTTCCAGAATCTGGATGTAAATCTCGGATCTCGATCAGAAACAATGCTAATTGGCACTCCATGCAAATGGACAATCTCCTTGAGATAGAGGTTAGCCAATTGATTGGAGTTGAAAGTGGTCCGATATGGAAGAAAGTGAGCTGATTTAGTCAATCAGTCAACCACAACCCAAATGGCATCAAAGTTCTTGGCCGTCTTTGGCAAACCAACAACAAAATCCATGGAGATATTTTCCCACTTCCACTTGGGAATAGGAAGAGACTGAAGAAGTCCTGCCGGCCTCCTGTGTTCGGCCTTCACCTGCTGACACACCAAACACTTGGATACAAAGGTAGCCACATCTTTCTTCATACCTCTCCACCAGAAATACTTCTTAAGGTTCTTGTACATCTTAGTACCTCCCGGATGCACGGTGTACTTGGACTTGTGTGCTTCTTCCAGAATCTCCCTTCTTAAATCCTCATTATCCGGAACACAAAGTCTACCCTTAAAACAAACTCCACCATCCCTCCAAGAGAAATCCTCAAACCCGCTGTTAAGTGACTTATTCATAGCAGTGTGCAGTTCTCCATCATTCCACTGCAGGTCTTTAATCATGTTCAATAAGGTTGGCCTGACCATAATGTTAGCCAACAAGGCTCCAGACGCTCCCACACTGAAACCTGCATCGAGGCTAAACACCTCTTCTAGTAACTTCCATTCTTGGACCATCAAGTGTGCCAAGAACCCAGTAGGTCTCCTACTTAGCGCATCTGCCACTACATTCTCTTTCCCCGGGTGGTACTGGATAGAGCAATCATAATCCTTAAGGAATTCCACCCAACGACGCTGCCTCAAATTCAGCTCTTTCTGCGAGAATAAATACTTCAGACTTTTGTTGTAGAGACCCGAATCTTTTTCATGTTTTTAGTGCATTGCATTAAGGGTATTTTAGTCTTTATAAGGTGTTAAAGTGTGTATATTTATATCTAATTATGGTAATGTAAACTAGGCTTAATCAACTTGTAACGGATGGATGTCATAGCACATCCTAAACTTTAGGAAGCTCTAGTTTTGGCACCGTTTACTGGAATTGTGTGATTCTTGAACCATTAGAAAGGTGTTGGAACCCTCTTCGAAGTTCATGTTTAATGTTTTTCCTTATTTTGAGTTTAAGCCAAGTACTGGTGGGTTTTATCTAATGGAATTACAGATCAGTCAACTTTGGGGACAATTTAGTCTATTAATTAAGTAGAATTTAGAAATTCTAAAATGCCAAAAATGTTCGTTTTCGAAAGACGAATCCAACCCAAGTTGAATCGTCAAAATCCGATGAACGAGTAAAAAGTTATGGCCAAAACAGTAAAGGGAGTCAAAACCTGCAGGAACCGATCGCTCGGTCAGAACCAGCGATCGATCGGTCCAAAACCGATCGATCGGTATCTATCGACTGGTCCAAAATTTTGAATGGGAAAATTTTCCAGAGAGTGTGTTTTTGACCGATCGCCCGGTCATAAACACCGATCGATCGGTAGCAACCGATCGCTCGGTCATAACCACCGATCGCTCGGTGCTTCGTGTTTTTGCAGAATTTTAGTAAGGGCTTTTTGGTCTTTTTGTTCTCAGACCTTGAGGCTATAAATAGGGGGTCCTACTCGAAATATTAAAATACTCCACCTAGTTCTAACCTAATTTGGCAAAAAGGGGGAGAAACCCTAGGGTTTGGAGAGAGGGGTTTCTTGGAGAAGGAGGAGATTGATAGGAGATTGCAAGAAAAGTTTGGGAAGCTTCTCCAAATCGTCTCGGGAGCGTTTTGAATCCAATGGAAGGATTCCTAAGGTCGATATACTATCCTAATCAACTTTATTTTAAGGTTTTGTGAATGTTAAGATGTTAGGAATAGTAGAAATAGATGTTTGATGCATTTTCCCTAATTTTCTATGAAGTAAGCTAATTATTGATGGAAATGTGGATGGAAATGTGGATTGGATGTGGATGGGAAATATATGGAGGATGGGATTAATATGTGGATGTGAATAGTGAATTGATTGTATGGCTGAATTATGGTTTGATGAATGCTTGAAAATATAGAGGAGAAATGGATTCATATTATGCGTACACAAGGTGTTTGTGAAAATGCTTGAAAGGATAAATGCTATTATACTCTTATGAAATGGTGGTAAATTGATTATGAATTGCGATATGAATTATGATAAGATATGTATATGTGAATTGTTGGTTAAGTATGTCTAATTATTTGTATGGAAATTGATAGTCGGGAAGATAAGAACTTAGAGGAACATCTCTCAAACCGGGAATTCTCTAACTATTTGGTATGGGACAGTATAGTGGAGTTTCTATGGTGGGAGATCGGAATCTAAGCAATTACCAACTCGAATGTTAATTTCGACACTTAAGCACATATGCACGTGTATGTTAAGACAAGAGTCTCACAAGTCACACGTGGCCCACAAGCATGAGCATGACATACGTATGACATTCTGAATAAGCATAAGCATAAGGCATGGTCCGTATCCGCCAAGAACGGCATGTCTCATTACTGTGTGATCTGAATAAGTGCATAAGGCATGGTCCGTGTCCGCCAAGAACGGCATGTCTCATTACTGTATGATCTGAATAAGTGCATAAGCATAAGCATAAGCATCTCACAAGCACGTGGTCTCATAAGCATAAGCGACTCATAAGTGTATGGTTTTTCTAAGTCTAAGATTCTCACAAGTACACGAGTCAAGGTGATGATATGATGTATATGCGCACACGTTCTTCCGCACTCTGATTATGTTATTATGCTATTGGATATGTTTCTGACTAAGTACAGGTATATCATTATTGTTGGTTGGATTTTATATACACTGAGTACCTTTGTACTCAGCCGGACTTTTGTCTTGGCAGGTATAGAGCAGGAGTACCCGGCGGAGCCGTGGGTTGAGGAGACTTACCTCGAGGAAGGAGGTGAAGGTGAGCTTTCTGAAGAGGGAGCCGGAGACTTGGGCGGCTACACCTCTTAGTTTACATTTCTTTTCATTGAGAGAGTTTTGTATTTGACTTTTAGAGGATGTTGCTCAGTAGACTTCTTATTAGTTGTGTATCAGACTTGTTGGTTCATTGTGAGTTGTATATATAGACCTTAGACTTGTGCAGGTTGGATTGGGTTTATATATCGGAATTTTATTACTCTCATTTTTGGAGACTCGTGTAGTAGCCTTGTATGCATGGTTTTAAGCAGGTTAAGTGAATGTGGCGATTCCAAAGTCCTATTTTAGCCTTAGTAGGATTTTGGGGTCGTTACAGAGGTGGTATCAGAGCTCTAGGCATTAGGTTCCCTTGGGCTAAATTGTCTTCTTAGTAGGAGTCATGTTATGTCACTCCGGGTCTGATACCAGAGGATATCAATAAGTGCTCAAGGCATTAGAGTCTTTAGGGCTAAGGTATTAAGTCTAAGGTATAGGAAGATGTGAACCTTAGGGAAGCAACATCCAGTTCAGGACTTTAAAATTGTTGAGGATTGAGTTTTGATTAAGCGTAGACTTAGGAATTTTATGTGAGTATGTTCTAAATGGATTGGCTTTCCAAATACCATGGGCATGTCGACTGTTTTGGGAAAGTGGTCAACTTTAGACCAATCAGTGAGCCCTCTTTTCGTTTCCAAGGGTTGAAGAAGAAGGACTTAGCTCGTTTCGCGGCATTGAGTCTTACTACCTCGGAAGCACCAGATTTCTCAAGTATCCCTATTGTAGAGGAATTCATGGATGTCTTTCCTAAAGACTTACCGGGTTTGCCACCGGATAGAGAAGTAGAATTTGTAATTGAGTTGGCTCCGGGTACGGCACCCATCTCTAAAGCTCCGTATAGGATGGCTCCAGCAGAGTTGAAAGAGCTTAAGGAGCAGATTGACGAATTGCTTGGTCTTGGATTTATCCGTCCAAGTGTATCACCTTGGGGAGCTCCAGTGTTGTTTGTGAAGAAGAAGGATGGTTCGATGAGGATGTGCATCGACTATCGGCAACTGAACAAGGTCACCATCAAGAACAAATATCCTTTACCTAGGATCGATGACTTGTTTGATCAGTTGCAAGGAGCTAAGTATTTCTCCAAGATCGACTTAAGGTCAGGCTACCATCAACTGAAGATAAAGGTGGAAGATGCGCCTAAGTCTGCTTTCAGGACCAGATATGGGCATTTTGAATTCTTAGTCATGCCGTTCGGTTTGACAAATGCTCCGGCAGCATTCATGGATCTCATGAACAGGATCTTCAAGCCGACTCTGGACCGCTTTGTGATCGTGTTTGTGGATGACATTTTAGTGTACTCTAGGACACAAAAGGAGCATGAGATGCATCTCCGGATCACCCTGATGACACTCCGTGAGCATAAGCTCTATGTTAAACTTAGCAAGTGGGAGTTTTGGCTAGAAAAGGTAGCATTTCTAGGCCATGTGGTGTCAGAAGAGGGGATTTCAGTTGACCCTGCTAAGATAGAAGCAGTGGAAGGATGGGGAAGACCAAAGAGTGTTACAGAGGTTCGAAGTTTCTTGGGCCTAGCTGGATATTATCAAAGATTGTAGAAGGATTTTCCAGTTTAGCAGCTCCGCTTACTCATCTAACTCGAAAGAACGCTAGATTCGAGTGGAATGAGAAATGTGAGAAGAGTTTTCTTGAGTTGAAGAAGCGTCTCACCACCGCTCCGATCTTGACTGTTCCATCGGGTAGTGAAGATTTTGTGGTGTATAGTGACGCCTCACTCGTTGGGTTAGGTTGTGTTCTTATGCAACACGGGAAGGTGATTGCCTATGCTTCTCGGCAATTGAAAGACCACGAGAAGAACTATCCTACCCATGATTTGGAGTTAGCAGCCTTGGTTTTTGCTCTTAAGATCTGGAGACACTACTTGTACGGTGCGCAGTTTGAAGTTTTCACCGACCACAAAAGTCTAAAGTATTTATTCTCGCAGAAAGAGCTGAATTTGAGGCAGCGACGTTGGGTGGAATTCCTCAAGGATTATGATTGTTCTATCCAGTACCACCCGGGGAAAGCGAATGTAGTGGCAGATGCTCTAAGTAGGAGACCTACTGGGTTCTTGGCACACTTGATGGTCCAAGAATGGAAGCTACTAGAAGAGGCGTCTAGCCTTGATGCAGGTTTCAGTGTGGGAGCTTCTGGAGCCTTGTTGGCTAACATTATGGTCAGGCCAACCTTATTGGACAGGATTAAAGATCTGCAGTGGAATGATGGAGAACTGCACGCTGCCATGAATAAGTCACTGAGCAGCGGGTTTGAGGATTTCTCTTGGAGGGATGGTGGAGTTTGTTTCAAGGGTAGACTTTGTGTTCCGGATGATGAGGATTTAAGAAGGGAGATTCTAGATGAAGCACACAAGTCCAAGTACACCGTGCATCCGGGAGGTACTAAGATGTACCAGAACCTTAAGAAGTATTTCTGGTGGAAGGGTATGAAGAAAGATGTGGCTACCTTTGTATCCAAGTGTTTGGTGTGTCAGCAGGTGAAGGCCGAACACAGGAGGCCGGCAGGACTTCTTCAGTCTCTTCCTATTCCCGAGTGGAAGTGGGAAAATATCTCCATGGATTTTGTTGTTGGTTTGCCAAAGACGACCAAGAACTTTGATGCCATTTGGGTTGTGGTTGACCGATTGACTAAATCAGCTCACTTTATTCCATATCGGACCACTTTCAACTCTAATCAATTGGCTAACCTCTATATCAAGGAGATAGTTCGTTTGCATGGAGTGCCAGTTAGCATTGTTTCTGATCGAGATCCGAGATTTACATCCAAGTTCTGGAAGAGTTTTCAGCAGGCCATGGGTTCCCATTTGGATTTTAGTACGGAATTTCATCCGCAGACAAATGGGCAAACTGAGAGAGTGAACCAGATCATAGAGGACATGCTACGAGCTTGCATGTTAGACTTTCAGGGTAGTTGGGTTGATCACTTGCCGTTGGTTGAGTTCGCCTACAACAACAGCTATCAAGCTAGCATTCAGATGGCACCGTTTGAGGCACTTTATGGGAGGAGTTGTCGTTCACCTTTGTGTTGGGACAAAGTTGGTGAGAGGAAGCTTTTGGGTCCCGAGCTCGTTGGTCAGACTGTGGATAGAGTTCAGTTGATCAGGGAGAGGTTGAAAGCAGATCAGAGTAGACAGAAAAGCTATGCCGATACTCGGAGGAGAGATCTTGAGTTCCAAGTCGGAGATTTTGTATTTGTTAAGATCTCACCTACGAAGGGGGTGATGAGGTTTGGCAAGCGAGGCAAGCTCAGTCCGAGATATGTGGGTCCTTTTGAGATCATCACCCGAGTCGGGGAAGTTGCTTATCGGGTCGCCTTACCACCTCACATGGAAGGTGAGCATAATGTCTTTCACATCTCTATGTTGAGAAGTACATTACTGATCCTTCACATGTCATTCATTTGGAACCGTTGGAAATTCGGGAAGATTTGACTCTAGTAGAGCAACCGGCTCGAATTTTGGACCGGAAAGAGCAAGTTTTGCGTTCTAAGGTCATTCCTCTTGTGCTCTTGCAATGGGAGCATCACTCTAGAGAAGAGGCTACTTGGGAGAGAGAAGCCGAAGTCCGCGAAAAGTACCCGCACTTGTTCACCTAAGGTACGTAATTTCGAGGACGAAATTCTTTTAAGGGGGGGAGGATGTAGAGACCCGAATCTTTTTCATGTTTTTAGTGCATTGCATTAAGGGTATTTTAGTCTTTATAAGGTGTTAAAGTGTGTATATTTATATCTAATTATGGTGATGTAAACTAGGCTTAATCAACTTGTAACGGATGGATGTCATAGCACATCCTAAACTTTAGGAAGCTCTAGTTTTGGCACCGTTTACTGGAATTGAGTGATTCTTGAACCATTAGAAAGGTGTTGGAACCCTCTTCGAAGTTCATGTTTAATGTTTTTCCTTATTTTGAGTTTAAGCCAAGTCAATGGTGGGTTTTATCTAATGGAATTACAGATCAGTCAACTTTGGGGACAATTTAGTCTATTAATTAAGTAGAATTTAGAAATTCTAAAACGCCAGAAATGTTCGTTTTCGAAAGACGAATCCAACCCAAGTTGAATCGTCAAAATCCGACGAACGAGTAAAAAAGTTATGGCCAAAACAGTAAAGGGAGTCAAAACCTGCAGGAACCGATCGCTCGGTCAGAAGTAGCGATCGATCAGTCGAAAACCGATCGATCGGTATCTATCGACTGGTCCAAAATTTTGAATGGGGAAATTTTCCAGAGAGTGTGTTTTTGACCGATCGCCCGGTCATAAACACCGATTGATCGGTAGGCAACCGATCGCTCGGTCATAACCACCGATCGCTCGGTCCTTCGTGTTTTTGCAGAATTTTAGTAAGGGCTTTTTGGTCTTTTTGTTCTCAGACCTTGAGGCTATAAATAGGGGGTCCTACTCGAAATATTAAAATACTCCACCTAGTTCTAACCTAATTTGGCAAAAAGGGGGAGAAACCCTAGGGTTTGGAGAGAGGGGTTTCTTGGAGAAGGAGGAGATTGATAGGAGATTGCAAGAAAAGTTTGGAAAGCTTCTCCAAATCGTCTCGGGAGCGTTTTGAATCCAAGGGAAGGATTCTAAGGTCGATATACTATCCTAATCAACTTTATTTTAAGGTTTTGTGAATGTTAAGATGCTAGGAATGGTAGAAATAGATGTTTGATGCATTTTCCCTAATTTTCTATGAAGTAAGCTAATTATTGATGGAAATGTGGATGGAAATGTGGATTGGATGTGGATGGGAAATATATGGAGGATGGGATTAATATGTGGATGTGAATAGTGAATTGATTGTATGAATGAATTATGGTTGATGAATGCTTGAAAATATAGAGGAGAAATGGATTCATATTATGCGTACACAAGGTGTTGTGAAAATGCTTGAAAGGATAAATGCTATTATACTCTTATGAAATGGTGGTAAATTGATTATGAATTGCGATATGAATTATGATAAGATATGTATATGTGAATTGTTGGTTAAGTATGTCTAATTATTTGTATGGAAATTGATAGTCGGGAAGATAAGAAACTTAGAGGAACATCTCTCAAACCGGGAATTCTCTAACTATTTGGTATGGGACAGTATAGTGGAGTTCTATGGTGGGAGATCGGAATCTAAGCAATTACCAACTCGAATGTTAATTTCGACACTTAAGCACATATGCACGTGTATGTTAAGATAAGAGTCTCACAAGTCACACGTGGCCCACAAGCATGAGCATGACATACGTATGACATTCTGAATAAGCATAAGCATAAGGCATGGTCCGTATCCGCCAAGAACGGCATGTCTCATTACTGTGTGATCTGAATAAGTGCATAAGCATGGTCCGTGTCCGCCAAGAACGGCATGTCTCATTACTGTATGATCTGAATAAGTGCATAAGCATAGCATAAGCATCTCACAAGCACGTGGTCTCATAAGCATAAGCGACTCATAGTGTATGGTTTTTCTAAGTCTAAGATTCTCACAAGTACACGAGTCAAGGTGAGATATGATGTATAGGCGCACAACTTCTTCTTCCGCACTCTGATTATTTACTATGCTATTTGGATATGTTTCTGACTAAGTGCAGGTATATTCATTATTGTTGGTTGGATTTTATATACACTGAGATACCTTTGTACTCAGTCGACTTTTGTACTTGGCAGGTATAGAGCAGAGTACCCGGCGGAGCCGTGGGTTGAGGAGACTTACCTCGAGGAAGGAGGTGAAGGTGAGCTTCTGAGGAGGGAGCCGGAGACTTGGGCGGGTACACCTCTTAGTTTACATTTCTTTTCATTGAGAGAGTTTTGTATTTCACTTTTAGAGGATGTTGCTCATTAGACTTCTTATTATTTTGTACAGACCTTGTTGGTTTCACATTGTGAGTTTAGATATATAGACCTTAGACTTGTGCAGGTTGGATTGGGTTTATATATCGGAATTTTTATTACTCTCATTTTTGGAGACTCGGTAGTAGTCCTGTAGTGCCATGGTTTGAGCAGTTAAGTGAATGTGGCCGATTCCAAAGTCCTTTTTAGCCTTAGTAGGATTTTTGGGGTCGTTACTTTGTGGTCGTTAAAAAATTCAACTGCCACCTTAACAGAGTGTCTCCAGATCTTAAGAGCAAAACCAAGGCTGCTAACTCCAATCATGGTTAAGGATAGTCTTTCTCGTGGGTCTTTCACTCAAATGCCCTAGAAAATAGGCCAATCACCTCCCTGTTGCATAAGAACACAACCTACACCCACGAGTTGAGCATCACTATACACCACAAAATCTTCACTACCACCCGTGGAAAGTCAAGATTGGAGCGTTGGGTGAGACGCTTTCCTTCAACTCAAAGAAACTTCGTCTCACAGTTCTCTTTCCACGCAGATCTAACTTCTTTCCGGTTATATGCGTAAGCGGGAGCTTCCCAACTGGAAATCCTTCACCCAATTTTCGATAAATAGCCAGCTAGCCCAAGAACCTTCGAACCTCTGGTAACACCCTTTTGTCCCTTCCCCCATCCTTCCACTGCTTCTATCTTAGCAGGGTCCACCTGAAATCCCCTCTCTTAGCCCCACAATGGCCTAGACTGCACCTTTTCTGCCAAAACCCTCCCCACTTGCTAAGTTAGCATAGAGCTGATCACTTCACGTATGTGTCACAGGTGATCCCGAGATTGCTCTCATGCTCCTTTTTGTGTCCCTAGAGTACCCTTAAAATGCAGGCCACATACAAAGATCACAAAGCGTCCAGAGTCGGCGTGAAAGCTCCCCTGTTTCCGGAATCCTGAATGCCTGCTTGGATCATTTTGTCACACCAAACGCAAATGCCCTAGACTTCCAAACATGCCCTATCTGGTTCCTAAAAGCAGACTAGGCACACTCTTCCACTTATCTTCAGTTGAATGGTAGCCTGCAACCGTAAGGTCGACTTGTGATAAATACTTAAGCTCTTGCACTGTCAACCACATCGATCCTAGGTAAGGCAATTTTGTTCTTGATAGTCATGCACACCTCCCGGGGAACCCATCCTTCTTCTTTCCACAACCACACTATAGACTCCCCAGGTGAATACACGTGGGGCCCGGATACATCCACGCCAAGCCAATTCGTCCCAATCTGCTCCTTTAAGCTTCTTTCAACTCTGCCTGGCGCCATCCTCTATATTGGCGCTTTTTAGAGATTGGGTGGGCCGTACCCCGGTCCAACTCCAATTTCCAAACTCTACTTCTCTTCCGGTGGCAAACCCGGTAATCCTTTTAAGGAAAGCCCATCCATGAATTCCTCTTTACAACCTGGAATACTTGAGGATCTGGTGCGTTCTGAGTCGTAAGACTCAATTGCCCCGCAACGAGCTAAGTTTCCTTCCCTTTCACCCTGTGGAAACAGAAAGAGGCTCCACTGATTTGGGTCCCAAAGTAGAACTACTTCCCAAAACGTCCACATGCCCATGGGTATTTGGAAAGCCTCCATTCCTAGTATGGACGTCGAAGTCATTGAAACTCCAGACCAAATCAATTGCAGCGTGCTATCATCTCTCCCTCTGACCTACTTGCAATGTCCACAATCCGATAGACCTTATCAGTGATGACTAAAAACTACCGCAGAGTAGTGAATAGCCAATTTCACGATCTAACATACTTGACTTCCATCGGAAACTCATCGTGACAACTAGGTTTTAATATTACAGGCAGTGAGTGACCAGTATCCGTCAAAACATGAAGCGGGAACTCATATTATCAACGAATGATCTGGCGTAATACACAAAGCAAATTTTTCAAAATCATGAATACATACTGCATCTTCATCATACCAACCTAACCTTTCATTCCATCACACATTTCTCTAGAACAATCTTTTAATGAATTAAAACCACAATTAAACTACCCCTTGCACAACGGTCCGTCGGACGCCTTGTGCATCCCGCCCGAGGTAGCAAACTCGACCCTGATCTGGCTGGCGGGCCTGCTGAGGTCCATGACCCTGTGGGGTTGGGCCTCTGCGGTGTGGACTGCTCTCCTGGGGGCCCTGACCTCCCTGTTGCTGATGTCCGACTGAACACCCCTGCTAAATGCGGAGGTGGGCAAGTCTCGGATCCCCGTGTTGAACCCTTCCAGCAATGGAAACAACCTCCAGTAATTGCCCTACACTCTCCCACTCTATGCCTCTTTCCGCCACTGGCTGCATGCATCATACCTGGGTAACATGCAGTAGGCGGAGGCACCTGAGATGCTCGAGGTCTGCCCTGAGTAGGCCTCTGTACTGGTTTTAGGCCTATCAATGGGCATAGGCCCGCTTATCCTCGACCCTCTTGTCCTGGGGGAACCACCTTACTTGCTTGCATCTTTCTCCCTCTTCTTCGAAAAATTCCTGTGAATTCCTTCCCTCACTATCAAGGCACGCTGATTACCCTCCCTACATGTAATTCAAGTTGAAGTATCGACAACCCTTCTCCCCGGATAAATCCTTCAAGCCTCGCTCAAACCTCGTTGGCCTTTCTTCTCTCCGAGCACTCAGTGAGGAGCAACCTAGAAAGCTCTTACACTTTGCCTCATACTCGGCCACTGACACCTCCCTTGCTCCAGGTAAAATTCCAATTTCTCCCCTTCTGATCTCTCACAAACCCCCAGGGAAATCTCTCGGAGACGATGGTCCGAGAACCGCCCAAGTTCCTCTGTCCGCTCGCCACCCTCATTCCTCTGCCTAGATCTGCCCTCACACAATGCTCCTTGCTTTCGCCTTCCATTACAGAGGCCCATTTTCCCCTCTGTTCATTGGTGGCCTCTAGCACAAGAAAATCTCTCTAGTTGCTGATCCACACTGTCCGGAAACTGAGGTATCCATACGTACATAGAAGGCCTGGAGACTCATCCTTCCCGTCGCGACCCAAATACCCCTTGAAGTTAGTGATACTTTGGCCGGGATGGTGCATATCGATACAAACCAATCCCTGTAATAAACATCCAAGTCCTGACAACATAATCATGAATAAG